>SNQJ01S0021650.1:9766-30232 GCA_010110895.2 Picea sitchensis | reverse complement strand
AACAATAATACACACATTTGCAGAGAGAATTGGAGAAGGAAGAAGAAGGAGAGAAAGAATGGAAGAATTCTCATTAATCGTATTCCACACTCAAAGAGTGAATAATTTACAATAGAGGATACATTAGTAAATAATGAGCCATAGCGGTGGTATAGAGTGATTTGGACACACACCAGTAGTTACGGGAGTGAACTACCACCTAGTCTAGTCTCTTAGGCAGTTACGGGAGTGAACTGCCACCTAGTTCAGTTAACTAGTCAACTAGTCTTCAGTTAAATGACTGAACAGAGAGTAGTGAGGAGTAAACTTTGGAAATCAAGGGTAATGCGCCAGTTTGTTGATGATCCCAAGGCAAGTGCGCATTGGCTGGTGATGATTCCAATGTTGCATGGTGACAAAACCAATGCATCATCTAAACTCAACTCAACTAGTCAAACTGAAGTGTCAACTGAAAGAGAATATTCTCCAGGTGGAATATTCTACCCTAAAATATAGGAGACTGGATAATGACTAATTATGACTAATAAACAAGAAAAAAACCTTAGGAAAAATAAATCCTAGGTGTGTGTGTGAAGTAACTCCAACAAGTTGGTCACGTCTTGCATTCAACTTTCCTACCTTGATTATCACTTCAAAATCAAACTCTTGAGATAGTAGTAACCATCGACAGATTCTCCCCCTGCAACAATGGCTTGTTGACTAGGTATTTAAGGGTTGAGTGATCTGTGAACAGCTTAAACTATTTTCCCAATAAGTAATGTCTGAATGTCTACAGTGCATAGACCATAGCTAGGCCTTCCCTCTCTGTAGTGTTATAGTTCTTCTCTTATTTTGATAGTTTTCTTCTCGCAAATGCTATAGGGTGATCCAAATCTCTCATTCCTGGTTGTGCCAAAATAGATCCAAGTGCTATGGATGATGCATCTACATGTACATGGAATTTTTTCTCCCAGTCTGAAAATACTAGTATTGGCACGGTGACCATTTTTTCTTTCAGTGTATCCAGACCATGTTGACAGTCTTCATTCCATTGAAACTTTGTATCTTTCCTTAACAATTTCTCCATTGGCACGATAATCTATGTGTATCCTTTGATAATTTTTTTGTAGTATCCCGTGTGTCCCAATTTCTCTCTTAGTTGAAAGACTGTCTTTGGTGGTGACAAGTTAACAATTACTACAATCTTTGCAGGATATACTAGTAAGGCTTGTTTGCATACTATATGTCCCAATAGTATCCCAAACGGTGTTCTGAATATACATTTTTTTATGTTTAATGATATCTGGCATTGCCTGCATCTTTCTAACATCAGCCACAAGACCTCTACATGGTCTTTCAACAGACTATAGACTATCCAATCGTCCAAGTATGCCTCTAGAAACGGGTGGATCAATTCTTTGAATGCAGCGATGAATACTCTGGAAAATATTGTTGGTGCATTCTTCAGTCCAAACGACATGACTGTGTACTGGTAGGATACCCATTCTGAAGAAAACATGTTCTTGTATCTATCTTCCTATGCTATCTTGATCTGGTGGTAGCTTGTGAATCCATCAATGAATGAGTAAACTTTGTGTCTTCCTACGTTCTCCAACACTTCATCCGTGAAAGGTGTAGGGAATGGGTCATGTAGGCATTCATCATTCAACTTCCTCAATTCGATGCATATTCTTATCCCTCCTTGTTTTTTCTCATGAACCACCATCGAGCTTATCCATTCTGATTCCTCCACGGGTTCTATGATTCCAGCTTCGAGCATCCTATCGATCTCAGCTTTGACTTCCTGCTTATCGGGTTTAATATGTATGGTTGTTGTCTGATCGGGCTCACTTCAGCTCTGAGTGGTATCTTCATTTATCCTAGCTCTCCTGCAATACCCTTCATTTCTGTAAATGTTGTGGGGAATAGGTCATTGTACTCACACAGTAATTCTGTTATGATTTCTACTATTTTCTCATCCCAGTAGTCTCCAATGCTATCCATTTTGGGATTCTCCATTGTCCCAATGTTGACTTTCTTCACCTTGATCGGTGCAACAATTACTTCTGATTATAGAGGTGGACCTTCCACTTCTCTTTTGTCTTCTTCTTCCTCGATCTGAATATCGCATGGATCATCTTCATCTGGTGCTTCTTCCTCCACATGGTAGCATGACAACAATTCTTTAATTGTCTATATGTTCCTCTGTTGTTCTTTTTTTATGAGTTCAACTTCTAGTTCCTTAATGAATATCACCTCTCTTATCTTCTTAAGTGTTGCATCTATGTTGGGGTTCTCATTCTTGAATTAGAAAGTGATTGTAAAATTATTCCATAGTACTGTCCAATTCGAAGTTCCTCTGTGTAGTTCCTGGTCTGTGTACTAGTTGGCTAGTATGTCCTCTAAAGTGTGTATGAAATGATGAGGCCATTCCTCTTGGGGTGTCATATTCCACAATGTTCTACACTTATCCAAGTGTTCCTCTGGTGCCGCCTGTCCATCGCACTTATGCTTCTTGTTTCTTTTCTATTATTCACCAAACTCTATGCACAGTAACTGCTTACATTGGTACCAATCCTTGATTGTTTCCTTGTGTGTGCCCCACCATCTTGCAAGTGTGGCCTTGAGTGCTATATCGAGTGCAAAGAGTCTCTGATTTTCTATCACTTCATCTTTGTATTGTGCCAAGAATAATTCTATATCATTCACTCAATGGACGCTGGGTGGTTCCCTTATCTCCATGCTCACCCATCTTACTGCGAGGTCAATTCTTGCACACCTTTTGGTGGAAACTTTGTGTAGCCTTTCTTGCTAGTTTTCTAGACCTGTGTCTAAGTCTGTCGCACATGAAGTAATGCTCCGCCAATTGAGTATCCCATCTATAGTTGGGTTTATGTAATCCTCATCGCGCACAATTGTTATGTACAAATGGATGATTTCCTCCAATTCTAAAAAGGTAGGTTCTACAAAATTCTCCCCTTCTGATGGGTCCAATGGTGCAATGAATCTGTATTCCCCTTACTCAAATGTCATTTTTTGTGTCTTTAAATTGATCATAGCCTAGTTATCAAACACCCAATCCCAGCCAAGAAATGTTGGATATAATGTTGTGTCGTCCACTATTTCAATCACTTCGAAGTCTTCTTTAGTGCGCACTCCATCCAGGTCTATTGTCACTCCTTTCAGTCTACCAATTGGTAGGACTCTGTGTTGGTTTGCTAGTTTCAACTGAATAGGTGAATATCCTAATGTGGGCTCTCCCATACATTGCCATGTCTTCTTTGGTAGTACATTGACTTTGGATCCTAGATCCAGTATGATATCTCCCATGTTGAAATCTCCGATGTTGGCATTCAGTCTGAACTCTCTACTTGATCTTCTCCTTGTATGTAGGTGATTGACTTTTTTTTTTTCTAGTTTTCCTTCTGTCTCTATGCTACATTTTTCTCATATTTTGCAATATTTTGATAGTGGATGGATCATTGAAGCGTTTTACACATGATTGCAAAAATCCTTTGATTGTACTTACTTTTCCCATGGGTTGCATTTCGTTGGTATTATCCAATACTGGAGGCATATTGTACTATGGTGTTTTCTTTCTTTGATGCGCAGTTGAAGTCGATGTAGTGTCTTACTTCAAGAATTCTTGTTTGGCTTGCTGAAATATGTCCTTCTCGTTCTGTGTGTCGAATTGTCTCCTTGGTTTGACATTCTTCTTTATCCACTGATGTTATATTGGTTCTTGTCGAACTGCATCGTTTCTTGTTTTATCTCCTTTGTGCATAACTATGTTGATGTTCCTTCCTTCATCCCTCTCTTCTTCTGAAATCCATTAAACGTTTTGATTGTTCTGATTCCTCTTTTCGTGGATCTTTACTAATATTGCCATACATTCTTCTGTATCATGGTCCGATGCTTGACAATACATACACGTTGTTGGTGGAAGTGGACATTCCCTTGCATAATGTCTCGGTTGTTGAAAGTTATGACATACCATTGGTCCTCTACGTATTCCAAAGCCTCCTCTTGCTCATCCTCCACCTTTGTAGCCAGCTCGATCTCCTCTCGGCGTGTTATATAGAGGCGCCTGATTGTACTACGCGGTATTGTACTGAGGTTGAGCTGTGTTGTACTGTGGTTGTGCACTATTGTATGGTTGATGCACAATGTTGTATGGGGATAGAACTTGGTTAAATTGTGGTGCAACTTGCCCAATCATCATTTCTTCCCACACTCTATATGCATTTGATGTCCTCTCTAACATCAAATCCATAGTTCTACAATCTTTTTCATTGTGGCCCACTGACTTGCAAAAGTCCCAATATGAAATCTTTGGGATTGTCTAGTATTTCTGCATCATTGGGCAGTGATATGGATCATGGCCTGGCTTCTTATAGATATCACACCATGGTCCTCCTGTTGGTAATGGATTTGGCATTCCTGCTGCCATATACTGCATGAATGTTGGACATTCGTTCTTGTGGTGTCCTTCTGTCCTACATGTGGTACACCAAATGGATCCTAGCTTGTCCTTGCTTTTGTTATGATTTAGCTAGAACACTAAGTTCTTCAAATCCTCCTTCAGTTCTTCAATGGCTGGATATGTCTGCTGATATTGGTTTTCTTCGAGTTGCAAGGATGCCTGCAGAGCCTCTGCCTGTGTCTAAAACTTCTGTTGTCATGATGGGTATTTTAAGTGTGGTAGCAGTGAATTGATGAACAGGTGTTTGTGTTGCATATTGGGCATGGGATATTTCAACTTTCCTTTCAGTCGCTTGAATCTTTGATCAATATTCCATACGGATTCTCCTACTTTCTGTTTGATTTCTATCATCTTGTTCATGTATTGATCTTCTGAACTTGGCTTCTGGAACTCATTGATCATCAATTTTGTGATTTCCACAATCATTTTGGTTGTCCCTGGTGGATTGTTTGTATCTAAAAGCATATACGAATCCAATGCATGATCCCTTAGTGTAATATCTAGTTGTGCAAGTTTAATATCTTCGTCTGTGATCTGTTTTTCTTCCCAAATCTTATCATAGATAAACAAATGTTTTTTCGGGTCCTCCGATGCTTCTCCTTTGAATTCTGGTAACCTGATGGTGGGATTGTGTCATGCCATCCTGAATGCTGAACTACTACCTCCGCACGGTGTATATACTTGACTAGTGCTTCCTGAACTGGCTCCTCTAGTTTTTGTCTCTTGTGTAGATGTACTTACTGTTGTCTTTTGTCTCCTGAAATTCGGTTGTCTGAATGGTGGTGTTCTCTTTAGTGTATTAGTCATACATGGGTTTATGGGTTCCACAATGACATTAATATGGATAGGATTTCCTCCTTCTCTTCCTACTCTTGGACCTCTCATCTTCCTCTCATATGTTGTGCACAAGATTTCCTCATTCTTCTCTATAGCCTGTAGATCCTCTACCTACTCTTCATCACTTTCCAAGCCTTCCCTAATGGCTACAACTCTCTTCTTTGTATTCACCATGTATTGGTAGGGTACTCCACTATGCATATCTCCAGTTGTCACCATGATCTGCTTGATCTGGTCGTCATCCATCATGATTGGGTCCAAGGGTTCCTCCTTCTTTCCCTTATCCATTCCTCCTTCCATTTCTCCTTCCATTTCTCTTCTTTCTGTCAGTGCTTCCCCCCTTCCCTCATGCATGTAGGGAAGTTTAGTTTTCTGAACCCATCATCATTACCCCTTTATTGTATAGTAGTATCTGAGTAGAATTATACAATGATATAATATACCTTCCTCGAGGCCCATGTAGAAACTCTCGTTGCGTTGCAATGTATGACTTTGTTGTATCTACCGTAAAATCTATTATAAAGACTGCTACTGTAACACCCCAAGTTTTGAACCCCCATTTTAAATAATGTATTGTTACAATGCTGGGAGGCCAGAGTTCCAAAAAATTATTAAAAGGCCAGTGTTCCCAAGACATGTAATGGTTTTTTATCATTATTAATAATAAATACATGCCTGGCTTCTAGACAGAGAAGGACTAGAGTTATAGGGGGATATGATTCCACAAGAGAGGGGGCTTGAGGGGATAAGTGTTTATTCCTATTTTAATTACCCCTTTTTATAAGGGAGGGGATTGGTTATATGAGATTCTTGGGGAAGGCTAGGAGGTTCTTGATTTCCCCAAAACAATACTTAAACCCATCCATGGTCTGATTGTGGGGTTGGTCAGGTTGGTTGGGTTGGTCGAGGGTCGATGTTTGTTGGTCGTTGGTTGTGGGACTAATGGCTTGTTCATTGATTTCCTATACATTCCTTCATTCCCCTCACACACTTCCATGCACTCACTTACCCATCCATTGATCCATCCTGACCTGCATCTTATCTTGGGAAGGGAACCAAACTGTTGAAGAATTAACCACGGGATATTTGGCTGTAATGGTCATTGGTGCAATCCAACCATGACCTAGGGCCTACATGTCTAAGATGCATTGGCCTGTGCCCCTTGTTTCTCACAACTACGAGTCCTAAGAGTTCCAACTTTGAGATTTTGGACTAGTTGTGTTGGAGGCCCCAAAATAAATTAGCAGGACTGCCTGAGGGACTACGTGGCAGAGAAGGGTGGAGGTCCATTCTCTTGGGGCGGTACAAGATGGGTACAAGAGAGATGGGTACTTTGATTGTTGTGGGTGTTGGGAAACCTGTGAGATCTTGAGAGCTAACTGGTTTGGGAACCCAAGTACACTCTGGAACCGTCCTTATGGATTCATAGCCCTGGCTCAGGGGTGACATTGCTGTTGAGATTTGGAACAGTGGTGTCTACAGTTGGGTGGAACTTCCTTAGTCTGTAGCCAGTTGGTTTCATATTCTATAAAGATAAGTGATCTCTATTATGGTGTCATTTACATGTATATGAATGTATTTCCACTGTATATTTAATTATCGTTTAATTAAATCTTTATACTATGGATGATTGTTGACTACTATTGTACATGTCATTAAAGTCTTTTCTTTTATGCATCCTTAAATTTTAAAAAGGTATCATAAGAGAAAGCAGTCCAAGGGAAGGGTTGAAGGTAGCATGCCCCGACCTGTGGATGTCTCGGGATGTTACAAAATGGTATGAGAGCTTCTGTTTGAAACACCAGGCCAGTATGGGATGACTGTTGGTCAGAGTCTCAGGGTCGATATCGAATTATGACCGTGGAGTCGAAAATCTCAGGAGGAATGGCATTGAAAAATCGATGCATGAGATAGAACGTCAGAGACCCGCGTAAGGGGTTCGAAGGATCATCACCATACCCTTCAAATTCAGGAGAGATCTCCATTGTAGCATTAGGAGAGATCCTGGATCGTTGGATTAGAGGACAGGTGAACAAGGGTTGTCTGATGAACAGGAAGCAAGGGATAAGGTCACCACCATCAGATCTCATTGGAGAGTGAGATCAATGGACAAGAGACATTGTGGGGAACCAAGTTTCATGGGAGATAATTTCCCAAGGCAATCCCACAATCCAAACCATGGTTTCCCCAATAGGTTATGTGTTAGCATCAAGATAATTATGGGGTGAAAATAGGGTTACTCCAAACCGTCGATGCGTGCCCCCGTAAATTGAAAGGTAGTAAGTGATGTGACATGTTAGGGCTCGAACATCGAGACTCTGTATAGCAGAAGTAGATCCTGATCGTCGATCACCAAGAGGTACGTGTGAGCATATTAGTAGCTCTAGATAAATATGTTCAAGGGGTTTTCATTTTATATTTGAAACTCCTGAAGCACAGAGAGTCGGACAACGAAGTAAATCTCGATCGTTCGATCATCCGAAATAGATCTCATTTTCCAGATCATCCGAAGTAAATCTCAAGTGGCGGATCGTCCAAGGTGAATCTAGGTCATTTGATCCAGAAGAGACGTGGCATAAATATGTGGATTTTGAGTGAAGGCCTGAAGTAAGCCTCAACCGTCCGATTCAAGAGTACATGCGACAAAATCTCATGTAATTCGAGGGGTTTGAAGTTTGATATTTTCGAAACCTGAAGACCCAAAAGGATCTCAACCATTGATCTGTAGAGAGAAATGCATCACCGGATCCAGGGCTTGGGATAAAATCCAGTGGGGCCAAATAAGTTTTGAAATTTGAGATTTCTAAAGTCTCAAGACCCTAAGTAAGCCTCAACCGTCAGATTAAGCAGGGCACGTGGTGAAGATCCATAGACTCCGGGTGAAGACCCAAAGTGAATCTTAGTCATCCAATCTAAGAGGACACATGGCGACAGATTGGCCAGTTTGGGAATGCATAGTTCAGGAGAATTGTAAGTGTGCTAGCATGGAAACTCCCGATGTCCCGAAGCCCGAAGAGCCAAAGTGATGGGGCATGATGACATCACCTAGAGGTGATGTGGATCCTGAAATTCCCGAAGTGATGTGGCTTGCAGATGTCACCTAGGATGACGTGGACACATGGGATGTGTGACACGTGTCAGTAACTTTTGAGCATTTGGAGTATTGAAAATTCAGTTAGAACATGACACATGTCACCCGCCTGATTGGGCCATGTGTCTGCTTCTAGTATTTTTCCACGTGGCAATAGATCGTGCAATCCAGAGACTAGGAAATCCAGAGGGGAAATATGTGATAGGTTGCGTTGGGTCACAAATTCCTGAAGGCCATAGTACGTATCGAATGTTGATTCCAGAAGACAAAGATCAAAGGATCGTTGACTTTGGGTAAAAGCACTGCGGGATAAACTGCAGGAGAAAATTTGGAAACTTTCGAAGCCTGAAGAGCCGTAGCAATTCATAGCCATTGATCTGTGGGAGGACACCCGTCGAAAGATCATGAAATACGGGTAAAAGAGTTTTGGGAGGATGGAAGCAAGGAATGTTCATAATTCTAAAGTGCGGAGTCCCGAAGTGGATCTTGATCATTGATTGTGAAAGAAGACGAGGACCGTTGATCCAGTCCTGGATGAAAGTTTTGGAGTCCCAAAGCTCTGGACAAGATATTGTTTAGCTAAGCGCATGGTCATGGCCGTGGTCATATGTAGATTGATATATGAGGGAAAGAGGGATAAGGGCCGAATTGGTTGTCTTCAAGACAGAAAAGTGATAAGGAAGGATTTATCTATGGTTTCTAGTCGTGGTCAACTAGGAAGGAGGTTTGAAGGAACACCTACGCAAGATGAGATTTTGTGTCAGCCAAGGATGACAGGACATTGTTATTTTCGGAGAATGGGGATATGATCTCCATGAACAAAAAACAAAGACACTTGTAGCATGGTTTGAAAATTTTGTTTATCATATGCATAATTATAACAAAATGGTCACTTACACATTTTGCAGAATTAAGGGGTTTAAACACATAAACTCGGGATGCATATTGAGGAAATGGAAGAAGGTGAGAGAGCTTCCAATCATGATAAGGAGGTTGAAGGCCAGAATACCAGAGTTGGTAATGCAGAGATAGAGTCCAATGGATGCAAGGGAAAAGGAGAGAAACAAACATTAATAGAAACGGTAAGAAGCCTGAAGATGGAAGTGCAGAGCTACAAAGAAGACAATGAGAGATTGACGAGAGAGAAAAGTAAGATAAATTCTCGAGTGTTGTAGAGCTTAGATCAGTTGCAAAGACAAATGAAGAAGGGATCAAACTCAAAACAAGAGGAAGAAGGCAGGTTCCATGAAAGAAGGGATGATCGTGGAAGAGTTGGTTATTCCAGAAGTGCCAGCAGAGCTCATGGACACCGCTCACCTCCTTACTCAGAAAGAAAGTTTTATGCATCAGAAGATCTCGTAAGCAGTCCAGAGGTGTCTCCTGTGAGACACCAAAGAAGACAACAAGAGGTATATAGTTTGCAAAGAGAGCTGAGGAATCTCAATCCACCTTCCTTTGAGGGTGAAAGAGAAATGGAAGATGATGTTGAAGCATGGTTTCTTGGGCTCATGAGATATTTTCAGTTGCATAATTATTCATCCAACCTGGAAGATAGGATTTCCACCTACCATTTACATGGGAAAGATGCAATGTGGTGGGACCAACTGAAGAAAGAGGAACATGTTAATGAAAGTAGGATACCTTGGAAGCAGTTCAAGAAGTACTTCCAGAAGGAGTACCTCTCAGAGTATTTCTATGAAAAGAAAATGCAGGAGTTCTTTGAACTCCAATTTGGAAGCATGACTATGGTAGAGTACGAGAATAATTTTTTGGGATTGTTAAAGTATGTCAAGTTCATTGGTGATGAGAAAGTGAAAATACAGAGATTTCTAAGTGGACTGCCAACCTTTTATAAGGAAAAGATCAAGTATGATGAACCCAAGACCTTTACTAAAGCCATCAGGAAGGATAAATACATATATGAGCAAGGACAAGGAAGAGAATCCCCGCATAAATCTTGGAAGGACAAGAAAAATGCAAATTCCAATCAGAGGAGGAAAGGATTCAAACCTCCCTTCAATAGGAATTAGCCTAATAGAAATCATCCAGATCAGTATGCTAAGGGGGATTTCAACAAAAAATATTCCTTGCGAAAAAAGGGGAAGAGCACCAATCCAATGTTGGGGATGCAAGGAATATCACATGTACAAGGATTTCCCACATAGAAAGGACAGAGTGAAGACAATGCACAATATCCAAGAGGCTACAACAGTCAAAGATATGGGAAGAATCTATGCATCTTTAGATGATCGACAAGCAAAGTACAAGTCCAATATGATCAAGCTGGAAGGTAAGATCATAAATCAACCTTTTTCTATTTTGATTGATTCAGGAGAAAGTCATTGCTACATTGATCCTAAGATAGTGGATAGATTACATTTGAAGAAAAGTAAACTCGGCAAAGAAAATTTGGTTTAGTTAGCCACTGGGACCAAAAAAAGAATCCATGATATGGTCAGAAGTTGTTCCATAAGTCTTAATGGCGTGAATACTAGTATTGATCTAAATATCATACCATTGGGGTCTTATGATATTCTGATTGGAATGGATTGGTTGGACAAGAATCATGTTGTCCTAGATTGTAATAGCAAGAAATTTACATGTCTTGATGGAAATGGAAAACAGAGCATGGTGAAAGGAGTTCCAAGACCCATCTCTAGAAGAGAGATTTTAGCCTTACAGCTAAAAAGATTTTTTAGGAAAGGATGTCAATTGTATGTAGCTCATGTGGAAGAGCTAGAAAATACAAAGGGGCCAAGCCTAGAAGATTTCTCGGTACTACAGGAATTTGAATATGTATTCCAAGAAATAATCAAATTTCCACCAAGAAGGGAGATAGATTTATCAATTGAATTAGTTCCAGGAGCTACCCCGGTGTCAAAAACAACTTACAAAATGAGCACACCAGAGTTAAAAGAATTACAAATGTAGTTGGAGGAATTCTTGAAGAAAGGGTACATACGTTCAAGTCTTTCACCTTGGGGAGCACCAATACTTTTTGTCAAAAATAAGGATGGAGCCTTGAGGCTGTGTATTAAATTCCAACAGCTGAACAAGTACACTTTAAATAACAATTATCGTCTACGCCGAATTGATGACCTCTTTGATCATCTAAGAGGAGCAAAGATATTTTAAAAAATTGACTTGAGTGAAGGATACCATTAGGTAAGAATCAAGGAAGAAGACATTCATAAGACAAACTTTAGGACTAGGTATGGGCATTGTGAATTTGTAGTGGTGCCATTTGGACTGACCAATGCACCAGCTGTCTTCATGTGCTTAATGAATGGCATATTCAGAAATTATTTGGATAAGTTTGTCATAGTATTCTTGGATGACATACTTATCTATTCTAAGTATGAAGAGGAGCATGAACATCACTTAAGACTGGTATTGCATGTACTAAGAGAACATCAGTTGTATGCCAATTTGAGTAAGTGTTCTTTCTATCAAAAGAATATCCATTACTTGGGACACATTATTCCAGAACATGGCATAGAAGTAGATCCAAAGAAGATTGAAGCGATTAAAGGATGGCCAACACCCAGAAATGTGTCAAATGTTAGATATTTTATGGGATGAGCTAGCTACTATAGAAGGTTCATAGTAGGTTTCTCTAAGATTTCTCATCCCATCACTTCTTTGCAAAAGAAGGGAACTAAATTTGAATGGACACTCAAGTGTGAAAATAATTTTAATTTGTTGAAGGAATTACTTACTAGTGCACATGTGTTAAAGATTGCTGACCCAAATTGAAGTTTTGTGGTATGTACAGATGCATGTAAGGAAGGACTTGGGGGAGTCCTCATGCAAAACGAACATGTCATTGGATATGAGTCCAGAAATATTAAGGAACATTAGAGGAAATATGCCACCCACAACTTGGAACTTGCTACCATTGTTCACGCCTTGAGGATGTGGAGGCATTATCTCATAGGGAAGAAATTTGAATTAAGGATAGACCACATTGGCCTGAAGTATCTTTTTGAGAAGCCGACCTTGAATGGCAGGGAAACAATATGGATGGAATTTCTAAGTGAATATGACTTTGATATCAAGAATAACAAGGGAAAGGATAATAAAGTTGTTGAAGCACTTAGTAGAAGAGTGCATCTCATGCATGCTACTACTGTCAATATGCATCAGTTAGACTTGAATAGAAGAATTTTAGATGGCCTTGTTACAGACCAACATTGCCTACAACTAAAGGAAAATTTACAGTAAGGAGATGAACAATAGAAAATAAAGGAGTATGAGATAAAGGAAGACAGACTACTCATGCATAAAAATAGAATCTATGTTCCTAGTTCTAGAGAACTGAGGAATTTGCTACTGAAGGAAATGCATGATGTTCCTTATGCTAGACATCTCGGTTACCAGAAAACAATTACGACAGTAAGAAGCTAGTTCTTTTGGCCGGGAATGAAGAAGGATGTTGCTGATTACATTGCTTGATGTATGGAATGTCAAAAGGTGAAGGCTGAGCATAAGCACCCAATAGGTTTGTTGCAGCCATTGCCAATCCCAGAGAAGAAATGGGAAGTGATCACCATGGATTTCATCACATGATTACCCATAATGAATAAGAAACATGATTCAATCATGGTGGTGGTTGAAAAATTAACAAACGTTGCTCATTTTGTGCATGTGAAGACAACGCATACAACGACTAATATTGCAGAAATTTTCATGAAGGAAATTGCTAGGTTGCATGGGATACCTAGGACAATTGTCTCGGACAAAGATACAAAGTTTACCTCCAATTTCTGGAGGGGATTGTTTAAATGATTTAGCACAAATCTAAACTTTATCACAACATATTATCCCCAGACAGATGGGAAAACATAGAGATTCAATTGAATAATTGAAGACATGTTGAGAATGTATGTTATGGATAAGCCATCTAAGTGGGAAGATTACTTACACTTGGTTGATTTTGCATATAATAATGGGTATCAAGATTCATTGAGAATGAGCCCATTTGAATCTTTGTACGGTAGGAAATGCAATACTCCAGTAAGTTGGGACAACCCAACAGATAGAGTGGTACTTGGACCGGAGTTGCTCAAGGACATGGAAGACCAGGTGGTCAAGATCAAGAAGAATTTAAAGGCAGCTCAGGATAGATAGAAATTTTATGCAGGCAAGAATAGGACAACTGGAGATTTTAAAGTCGGGGAGCATGTACTTTTGAAAGTGAAGCCCAAGAAAAGATCTTTGAAATTGGGTAGTTGTACAAAGCTGGCAACCAGATTCTGTGGTCCATTTGAAATATTGGATAGAATAGGGCTAGTTGCATACATGATTGTATTTCCTTCTTCCATGAATGTGCATAATGTATTTCCTGTCTCTTTACTAAATAAACATGTACATGATCCTAACCATGTTATTGATTGGCGTCTGATTCAGGTAGAGATAGAGGGAGATTTCATGTTCAGCTAGTGTGAGTATTGGACAGAAAGGTAAAAATGCTCCAGAATCGAGTTATAGAGATGGAAAAAGTTCAGTGGACCTGCTGTGGTCCTGAATATGATACCTGGGAGCATCAATATTCCTTGTGGGCAGACTACCCACAACTTTTTGAATAAATTTGAGATTTTGATCTCTATTTTGTATATGCACTAAGGACAATTCCAAAATAAGGGGTAGGGGATGTAACAGCCCAGGTTTTGAACCCTCATTTTAAATAATGTATTGTTACAATGTTGAGAGGCCAGAGTGCCCAAAAAATTATTAAAAGGCCAGTGTGCCCAATACATGTAATGTTTTTTAAGCATTATTAATAATAAATACATCGTTGGCTACTAGACAGACAAGTACTAGAGTTATAGGGGGATATGATTCCACAATAGAGGGGGCTTGAGGGGCTAAGTGTTTATTCCTATTTTAATTACCCTTTTCTCTAATGGAGGGGATCAGTTATGTGAGATTCTTGGGGAAGGTCAGGAGGTTCTTGATTTCCCCAGGAAAATACTTAAACCCATCCCTGGTCTAATTGTGGGGTTGGTCAGGTTGGTCGGGGATCGATGGCCACTGGTCGTTGGTCATGGTATTGATGGCTTGTTTGATGATTTCCTGTCTGGTCCTTCATTCCCCTCACACACTTCCATGCACTCACTTACCCATCCATTGATCCATCCTCACCTGCGTCTTGGCTTGGGAAGGGAACCAAACTGCTGAAGAATTAGCCACTGGATAGTTGGCTATAATGGTCGTTGGTGAAATACAACAATGACCTAGGGCCTGCCTATCTGAGATGTGTTTTCATGTTCCCCACTTTTATCAAAAATATGAGTCTTGAGAGTTCCATCTTTGATATTCCAGACCAGGTGTGTTGGAGGCCCCAAAATAAAGGAGAGGGACTGCCTGAGGTACTGTGTGGAAGAGAAGGGTGGAGGTCCATTCTCTTGGGGTGGTACACAAGAGAGTTGGGTACTTGGATTTCTGTGGGTGTTGCAAAACCTATGAGATCTTGAGGGATGTCTAGTTTTGGAACCCAAGTATATTTTGGAACCGTCCTTGTGGATTCATAGCCCTAGGTCGGGGGTGACACTGTTGTTGAGATTTGGAGTAGTGGTGTCTACGGTTGGGTGGAACATCCTTGGTATGCATCTAGTTGGTGTCATATTCCATAAATATAAGTTCTTTCTATTATGGTATCATTTACATGTATATGAATGTATTTTCATTGTATATTTAGTTATCGTTTAATTGAATCTTTAGACTATGCATGCTTGCTGACTACTGTTGTGCATGAAGTTAAAGTCTTTTATTTTATGCATCCTTAAATTTTAAAAAGGCATCATAAGAGAAAGAATTCCAAGGGCAGGCTTGAAGGTAGCATGCCTTGGCATGTGGGTGGTTGGGGATGTTACAACTACAATACTATCGAGCGAAAAATCTATTGCACGGGTGAATTTGTTGTTCAACTGTTGTAATTTCTCAATCTGTACTGGGATCCACTCTAATCTGTAATAATATTTTCGTCTTCGGATTGCTTATCGAGTTTTCACTTGGTTGAAATATGTCAATGGAGTCTTCGATCTAACTAGGATTCACAAATGGAGCCAGTCGTCATACATATAACTTGGCTTCCATCGCTTGGGTGGTTTACTCACCCAAGGGTCTACTAGTGTCTTCTAGTGGCGTATGCCTAGGGCCATCCACAAATAATGTGGCCGAATATAGCATCGTTATATAAATTTTGTGTGATTCTATCTCACATGGTATTCGCTCGTTAGAGGTTCGCTTGGATTCCTAGTTAGTAGTATGTCATTTCAACAACAGTTGCCATGTGTGTGATGCTACTTTACTCCGACGATTCCTATGGGTACATATTTTAGAACGACAATTTGATTTTTTTACATATTATCATATTCCTCGGAGTTCTAATCATCTATCTGATGCTTATTCTAATTTCATTTTAGATTGGAATTTGTCACATAACTAAAGCAAATAAAACCATCTCATCAATATACACATTGTAAAATATAAGTAAATTCAAAGCTCCTTTCTTATATATTTCAAAAATATGGTGTTTCTATTACAAAATCGAGGCTAATACCCTCAATACATATACAGTCGGTACTACAATATCCCACGACATCTATGCCTATGGAGTTGGATGTGTATCATGGTAAAAAACCATGACGTTTGTGAGACGCCAAAAGAGTCGTACCCATGGCCTGAGTACACCCACCACCTGTCGGTGCATGGCTTCAAGAAGATCCTCTACCTGAACCATGGGAATCCTGTGAGTCAAACGAGACAGGTTTCCCTGCACGCTTTGTAGGACTCCCTCAGCTTCTCCTCTCGCTGCCTCGTCTACTTGGTTCCTCCATTGATATCAAGGAAACCCTTCTGATCATCTTAGACCCATGTCTACGAGACACAAGTGTCTAGTCAATTCTAAAGAACCAATCAAAAATATTTTTGTTCTATTATACAAAAATACAAAAAAATGAAATATGTAAAAACTTCCAACTTACCTATGTCACCGTAGGTGGTCACTGGTGGGAGTGGCATGTCTGGATCCCCTCTGAAGTCGATCCCTCCATAGGACTAGTCATCTAGGGCGATGACCTATCACTGCCACCAGAAGAATAAATCATCGGTATAGGGTGTGGGAACCCTACCTCCCCCCTGCCACCTCATTACCTCGATCCATCGTGCCATGGATGGATCGTGAGGTCCTCTTGGAATAATATTGACTCTAGGTCCCAGACCTGGAACCCGCTCAAAAAAGAAACTGCATAGGATAGAGGAAAACCCAAAATTTCTCTTAATCCCATGTTTTCACTCTATCAACTGGCTCTTCAAATTTTCCAGTAGTAAGGTACATCAGTAATATACTATTGGTCTCATACACTGCACTACATAGAACATGAGAGGCCTCGATGCTTGATGCAATGAGGTCGAACCTATGATCCTTTTCAATACAAGGACAATAATCTTCAGGATGAGATTATTTATTGCATGGATAGGGAGTTGACTCCCAACCTTTGGGGTCCCTGCCACACAATGGGCATCGATGTACTCTATTTTCATTCCACTCCCTACTCCCCGTGATATAAGGTTTACAACCTCGCCCCAGTTTGATAGACCAGTCAAAAAGTAAATGTACTCTACTTCAATTATCAATGGTTTCCCATCGAGATTGAAGCTTTCACTCTTAGGGTCCTAGTAACCCACAAGCATCTCAAGCAACCTCACCTGGGCTCTCATTCTTTGAGCGCCGAAAATTTATATAAGACACATCTCTTTAAGGCCATTTGGGCCCCTGTATCATGATCCACAGTAGCATCGACCTCCTCGTGCTCTCTTTCTCTCCATTCAAGAACCATCCTGCCAAAGAAAAAGAAAAAATTGAGTTAGAATCCTTAAAATATATTGTTTGTGTCTTGCACGTGGTCTACCTCAATTAAAGTCGGGTATAGGGCTTGATATATGCACCATGTAGTTTACACATGAGCATATAACTCGTCATATATGTGACCTAATTGAAGATATCCCACGTACACCGAATTTTACATTTTGCACCCTCAATCACTAAAAATTTGGAACCTAATTTAAAAATTTAATCCACTGAAATTGAAGACGAAGGGAAGTATATTTACATGGTCTAGACGGTTGTCGATTTCATTTCCTAGTGCTCTCGCAAACACCATTTGAATCTCGAAGGTATTTTGGTCCAATTTGCACTATTTGGGTAAAAAATCAAAATGGTATAGTAATTTTTTGTTTTATTACTATTTATAAACTATTTTTATCCACTTTCTATAGTTTTGGGCCATTTTTTCACCTAATGGACTAATACAAAGGTGGATTGAGTTGGTTTTTTCATTTTTAATCCGAGATTCTTGCATATTTCAACGTTATGTTGATCGTTCGTCACCACGGGAAGGTATTTCCATTACCCAACATATAGGATAGGTACCCATCCTATTATTCATTTTCGCATTATCCTATAACTGTCACTTTTTATGCCTTAGGTTCAAACCCAGGGATGATTTTAGGGATGGAAATTTATTTTAAAATGTAGAAACCTTGGCGAATCTTACTAATCCTTCATATTCCACCTATAAATGATTGGCGATTTTTTTGTAAAAATATTCAAATTTCTAAGGATTTTATATAGTTTTTATAAAATTTTGGCGATTTTTATGGTAAAATATTTTTATCCTATAGAATTTGGGTGAATCATTTTTAAAATAGTGAATCTCGTTTTTGGAAAAAACATGGAAAATTAGCCCATGAGTGAAATTTAGCCCCTAAAATCATCCCTATTCGAACCCAATTGTGGCGACACAGAACCTTCCATCTGCTATAATTCATGTCGTTATCAAGTGGTAGAGACTTATCGAAAATGGGTGCCCTAGTTAGATCCCCTGTTGCATTTGGTGCCCATGCAGAGATTTTTCCATAATACTGGGAGTCCCTCATAGCTAAGTACATGACTTTATGCTAAGCCTCATTTCTCACTCATAAACATTTTGCCTTATACCCCAAGGACTCCCAACCGAATTTAAGTTAAGCTCTTTTCCAACTCGTCTTCAAAAAGTGAAATATTGTCGAGTGAGTTGTCCCTTTCACACTCGTTAAATTGGACTTGAAAGGTCGTGAGTCTTAGTTAAGCTCTTTTCCAACTCGTTATCAAAAAGAGAAAAGATTGTTGAGTGAACTTGTCTCTTTCACACTCGTAAATTGGATTTGAAAAGACGTCTATTTGGCACACTTTTATCCCTTTTTCACACCAAGTAGACTACAAGTCATAAAAAAATGACATTTTTTGGCGTTAAGTTGTGATTGCATCTCATGCCCTTTTTTGCAGTATTGAGCCTATAGTCGGTTCTCACTTTGTGTTATAAATCGTTTGCCTCAACAGTTTTTTCATCCTCAACATAGCAGAGCTTTTTTTATATCCTTCACAATTTGACACCCTATACCTAGGAGGGAACATTCTCCCAAGTGTCCATCTCCCACATGCATTTCCCTGCATTGAGCATAGGTACTTTCCACTACTGGAACTATTTTTTCTTACTTGCGACACTTGTTTCCTCCTCTGTATCATAGCATTCATTTGTCTATGAAAAAACAAAAAAATATGGGTGAGAAGGGAGTATTATCTTGTATTGGAAGAAGTCATGTATCCTTTGAACAAAGAATCACAAATTTATTGAGTCCATTTGTCATCATAATTTTGGGATTAGCATGGTCTTAGGAAATTGAGCTCGTTATAGAGTCTTCTCTACCGACTAGTTACTCTTCTAGTCCCTATAGAGAGTTTTATTAATGCCTCCTGCATCTTATGGTTTCATCATTGGGTCTATGTTGTCAGAGTCCTCCATACATCTCATGCTCTTGTTCAAATGAATTCTATCAACCTGTGTCGGTCACTCCTCAGAACTCTTAACTTTGCATGTCATCCATACCCTCATTTTGTCTCAGAATCACATGATATTGTAGTCCTATCATGAACCCTGGCCCTACTTTCATCATTGGTAGGTAACCTTGAACCCAACAGTTGATCAAGGTACGTTGGGTTCAAAATTCATCTCCTGAGGCCGTATACTTTCAGAGATATAGCCTGTACAAGATAGGGTTCTTGAATCATCCTGAACTAAGTCATTGCATAATTTTCTCTATAAACACTTTTCTGTAACGTTTCAGACCCTGAACTCCAGAGGATATTTACAGAAATTAGTAAGGTATTTGTAGTAAAAAGTTCATCTTATGGGTCATCTTAAATTTGTAGATACACCTTGTGTAAGATAGGGTATCTGACTAGTCCTATTGACTAGTCTCAAGAAGGTGTTCCAGGTAAAAGAATCATAACTTCTTCCTAGAGTATCCAAATTGAGTGGAACTAGTTTCATTGGATCGAAGATAGTCTGTAGTATTTCTGGTGTGAGTTTCAGAATTTTATATCAATTATTTTGTGTGGGGCACGCTATAAAAGTAAGATCTCCTGGAAAGGCCAAAAATCGGCAAGTGGTGGGGAAGTTACCGTAAATTCCACTTGGCACATCCAATTTTGATTAGACCTATGGCATTGCAGAGAAGAAATATTAGAGAACTACATAAAGGAATGTTTCATACCTAGAAGGGCCGAAACTTGGGAGATACAATAGAATAAAAAGTGTCTAGCAGAACCACCTCAAAATCAAGGTTCAAAAGTGATACTTGGCCAACATGCCACTCAAAAAGGGAACTTCTACACAAAATAAGCCTCCAGGAAATCCTACTTGGACTCTTGATGAAGTTGAATAAATTCATAGGGACATAAATGATTTACAAAAGAATATAGTAACAAAAGATGAACTACAAGAGATGATGGAGGGTTTAAAAAGGGAGATCATGGAAGTATTGAAAATTTTCGTAACAGAGAAGACACCTGAAAGTGAAAATGCATCCGATGAAATTCATGATGAGGACACAAGGAAGGTGAATCAAGAATGGAGAAACTCCAACTTTGGTTCAAATACCAACCACGTTCCTAAGATTGATATGGGGAAGTTTGATGACAAGGACCCAATCACATGGATACTTCAGATGGAGCAATTCTTTGATCTCCATA
>SNQJ01S0021649.1:133404-149961 GCA_010110895.2 Picea sitchensis | reverse complement strand
CACCTTTTCCGACTGGCTCAAAACAGTTTTCTGGCAATTTTGACAATTTACTATTTTTAGCAGGTTTTAACTTCCGGGGCCATTTTGAGGGCCTAAATGAAGGTTTTTTGAGATTGAGGTTCTTAATGATAATTGAAAGCACGATTGAGCCCCCAAAATGAATCTCCTCGACGATACCTTTCCAACGAGCTATCATACGCCTAAAAGGAAGATCGTATGCAAAAGTTACGACCCCGGGAAGTTGATGTATTAACTTACCCAAACGAGGCCCACATGACTTTTGGCGCTTCATCTCCTAGGGTTAGGTTTTTGGATGTCTAAGATTTTTGACATTCCTGTTTATTGTAAAAAGGCCACTAGAGCCTCATTGTAATCATCTTTTTGCGAATGCGAGTAGCCGTCACATCTCTTCTAAGAGATAAGCTGCCACCATTCTAGCAAGTCTTTCACTCTGTATTTTTACAGTCTCTGTACGTTTCTTTGATTAATAGAAATCGTGTATTACTGTATATCTGTGTTTAGGGTTGCATCTCTGATACATTTCTGTTATATTATTGAATATCTGCAATATCTCTGTGCATTTCTTTATTATATCTCTGCTCTCATTTCGTGATGAAAATAATCCGGATCAACAATAGCCTAAGTGATTCCCGTAGGCTATAGTCCTTAAGAAGTGAATTAATTAATTATTTAATGTCCTAAGGGGAAAAGTGCCTAACAAAACAAAATTAGATAATTAAAAGAGGGGGAAAAGGAAAAAAACGCCTAAAGTGACTTAGGAAGAATATGAAACGTCACTTAAATTGATTAAAGGGGTAAAAGGGTTGCAAAAGAGTCAAAAAAAAAATAAAAGGGAAAAATGAGGGCACCCTCTCTCATTCTAGCATTGGTATTTTTTAATTTTCTCATTGAGAGAGCTCATTGTGGTTTTGGAACTCTTGGGACGAAAACCCTAGGAGGATTTTCAGAGATTGGCTTTGGTAGTGAGACCATCCACCCTAGTTAGTCCATCCGGGGAAGAGATCACACTGATTTCTTCATTTTGCTTCAATTTGATTAAGTTTTCCCATCATTTTGGCGGTTGGTATTGTGAGCAGAGATTGATTGAGTGATGGAGGCGGCTGGGTTTGCTATTGGGGGTGATTTTTACTGTATGGGCTGAGTCAATTCACCAAGGGGTCGAGTTTCCTCTGAAGGTTGCTCATATTCTTCCTTGAGGCCTGATTTCTTGCTTTGTGGGGGCGAGTTTATCAATTGGAGACTGAGTTTTTACACTGTTGGGTCGTGTTTCATCCTTGGGCCGAGTTTCTCATTCAGCTGACACTTTCTTTGTTGCTGGGTGCTCCCTTTTTGTGAGGCTGGATTCATCTCTTGTTAGCTGGGTGCATTTCCCATTTGCTGGACAACATATTGTGACAAAAATCAAGCTTGGTGGATAGTGGGCAGAATCTGTATGTTGGGCGAGCTGGAATAATTAGTTGGCTGAGTTCTCTCGTGGTGAACATTTCCAGACTGTGGGAGGTTGAGGTTTGCAGCCCAAACATATTGCATATCAGACTTGCATTCTTCAGGAGGGTTGCTGCATACAGAGTTGCATTTATATCAGTCATATTCCTCACTAAATTGGCAAGGATAGCCTACAATAAATTACATACCAGGGTCCTTATCATTGGTCATTATATTGTATGTTGAGTTTTCTTATGTATTTCTGCTATCAATTAATTTATGCAATCAAAGTCTCTTGAATATCAGTTTTGGGTATCACACTGAGAGTTATATGCAAAAAGTAAAATACTTGCAAACTGTTGATAAGATTTCTGCATGTGTAAATTGTTGACCATATGCTTACGCACTTAAATTAACAAGAAAACAAAAAAAAACTAGTAGGGACATTTCAATGGTATTAGAGCCCTCTTTCCTGCTAGCCTGAAGAGGGGTTTTGCTGTTCATGAGGGGTGAAGACAATAGATTTCTAGGTGTCACATACAGAAGTAGAAGGCAACGACGGGCAAAAAACATTTTTTACGAGGAAGAAGTAAGGGAAAATCAACCAGAGGTTGGACAAGTGGAAAACATGGGTTATGCCAATGAGGAAAGGGGAATGCAGATCTGGGAGAGTTTAGCAACTCGACAACAACAACTTACTCAACTTATAACTCAGTTACTCGCCAATCAAACCAATCAGAATCATGGGAGTAACAACGGAGCAGGGGGGTCCAATTTGAATAATGGAGCCGAAAACAATAATGAGATTTCCGTATGTAACAATACTGGGATCCCTATGCATATTGGTGCCTGGACCACTAACTGAACAGTCTCTAGACATGTTTTACCCAATATTTTGGGAAACCAACCAACGGAAAATCAAGGGCAACAGGTTCCAGGTGAAACTTTTCAGGACTATCTAAGAGAATATCAAGCCCTAGGTGATGAGTTTCAGGCAATCATGTGTTAACCCCTAGATTTTCACCCTTGAAAGTCTTGAGGGTTAAGAGCCAACATGCAACACTTTGGTTGGCATACTGAGATTTTCCCAGGGTTTTAGCACTTATGTTGAGCAGGAGGATGGTTTACTCACGAGGCAGGTACATGATCAGTACAGGGTTACTTAGTTCAAGAGTCACAGGCTACTTGGTTTCCATGTGTTTGTGAGAGAGAGACCTATACATATGTTGCTACTTTTTAGGAGGCACGGTTTGAGTGGGTCTCCTGACAGTTTGGGGTAGTTCAGAGCATACAGTATGAGTCCCTACAGGATTCTAGGCCCAATGACATTTTTTCGGGCGACATGCAGGAACTTGCTATTTTTGGCAGGTTGTGATACATGCCCCAGGTTTAGATTCTGAGAGCGCAATATTGATCCTTGAGGCCTCTAGAGGCCTTTGGACCTTTTTCCAGATGATGTCACCCAGATTGCTATTTTTAGCAGGTTGAGCACCAGGGCTCACATGTCAGTGTTGACTACATATTTGGATCCCTTGTAGGACGACGAGATCAATGAGTATAAAGTCAAGGGCATTTGGACAAATTTCTATTTTTAGCAGGGTCTATTTTTAGCAGTAGATACATGATGGTGCTCGCCAAGTCATGCCGAACATTTGTGGAAAGTTTGGGTCAGTTTCGACAATTTTCAAAATTTTGGGACCGGATGGATATTTTTAGCAGCTACTAACTATATTTAGCAAGTCCAGTCATCTCCAATAGTGACAAGTGGCGAGATCAGATTCTGACATTAGGCCGGGTTTTAGTAAGGTCTGGCATCTACGTGGCATTATTTGACCAAGGGCGCATGGGGTAGAACTTCCATGGAGAAAGTTTAGCCAATTAGGCTAGCTTTTCCCGCTAATTCTTTTTCACCCGTCATAAAACCACTTTCCGTACATTGTCCCTAAAACCCATTTCCCTTTAATTCTATCATAATCCTAAACCCAGATCCCTTTGTCCTAAACCTCTATCCTAATCCTAAACCCATTTCCCCTTTCCACACCACCCTCACTCACCTTTATCCTAACCTATTCATCTAACCCCTTGAATTAATTTTTTATTTAATTAATTTTTCCTAACTCCCTCCTCTCGTATTTACCATTCATTTTTCCTAATTCAAATACTTAATTTCTAAGACCCATTTACCTTACCCACTTTAGATTAATTATTTAAAAATCACTTTATTTTGATTACCTTAAAGTGTCTCCACCTTTTCTTTTATTAATTAATTAATAATTAAAAGTTTTTGTCCCCCTTAAAAGTCTCCCCTTTTAAATTAATTAACACATTAATTAATTAATGTGTTCCCATCTACTAATTCGTGTCCCACCTTTACTACCTTTTATCCCTTTATTATATTAATTAGTTGAAAGGGTTTTTTACTCCTTTTAATTAGTTAGTTATTAAAGTTGTGCTCCCTTTTTAACTCCCCATGCAAACATACGTACCCCCCTTCTCGTTACGCCTTATGCTCACACTTTTGTTTAAAAGTATATGGTTTAAATGACCCATTCGTATTCTCCTTCTCCATGCCATTTCCCTTAGCGCATGCATTCTCCTTTACGTCTCCCATGCATGCGCATACTTACCTACATGTGCGCATAGCTAACTCCCTCATCCCATAGTCCATGCTACTAACACTTCACGCCAACTCAATTCCACGCATGCATCCATTCCCTTCTCGTCCACGCCATGCTAACTCCCATCTATCACTCATCCGTTCATCCACAGCTCACATGCTCCCTCACGACATTCTCTTTCCCTTTCCACTCATCGTCCCACTCATAATCTCCCATCTATCCGTGCACATTGACTATTCTAATGCGCTAGTCATGTATGCGTGGGAGTTCAACTACTACTCCACTCATTTTGCATTCTTCCTCATGCGACTTATCTGACTTGGGTTGCCTCACACTCGCTTTACACTCTCCCACATGCGCTTATACCTTCCTTGTTTGACCTCTCATGCGCCCTCATATGTTTGGCAGTAGAGATGCGCCTTCATAGCTATATATTGGATGCATTTCATGGTTTATTGGTGGGTTCTTGCAGTAGCAGCATAGTATCTCTATCATTCTCTTCTCTCTTTCTCTAGTCTAGTGGATCCTCTTTGAGAAAAATAGTCATTGTATCGGTTGTGGGTTTGTCAAGTGTGGTGCAACCATCTCTCTTGGAAGCTTTATCAATAAATAAGTGTGTGTTTTTCATTCAAACCTCTTTTCTTGGCGATATTATGGTAAACTTGTAATCTGATATGTCATTTTCTGAACTGTTTATCATGGTTAATTTGGATCATTTTGAATAGTTTTCATCTTCTTTCCAGTCTATCTTCATTGTGCTAACCCTGCAGGTTCCCTCCAAACGTATAAGATCAATTTTCTCACTGTTTTGGACTGCTTTAACACGCTGTCCAAGACAAAACAGCTTGCTGATTTTAATTTTAACGCAGAAAATCAGACCTTAAATCAGCCAACAAGGCGCTTCATTGTGCCTAGGGACTCCCCTAGAGGCTAGCGAGCACTAGCCCAAACAGTGAGGGGTTTAGCCCGTGACATCTGGGGCAATTTCTCCTATAATTAGCCAAGCTTTTACCGCGGTCATAATAGATTTATCAACTCAGATTGGGGGGTAGAAATTTGTGCTAACACCATGTCATTTCGAGACTTCTGCACAATCAAATACAGGAATAGACCAAGGGATCATAACAGGGTGCAACAGAACAAGGATCTAACATGGACGCTAGGGAAGCTATCCATTCCTTCCTTCTATGGGTCTAATAGGAGCACAACCAGGGCATGGGTTCAAAAACTAGATACATACTTCTAGCTCAACCCTATGACCGAGGCTGAAGCGATCAAATTTGCTACTCTGCACCTTGATGGAGAAGCCCACGAGTGGTGGTACCATGGGTTGGTCACGCTAGGATAGACGACTATCACCTCCTATTTGGACTTCACTCAGAAGTTAATGGAGAGGTTTGATAAAAAGGATCCAGAGCTACATTTCAGAGAGTTAGCACAACTCAAACAAGAGGGGTCGCTAGATTCTTACATCAAAGTGTTTCAGAAGCTAGTAGTGACAGTGTCAAATATATCAAAGCAGAGGCTTGTCATGTTGTTCATTGAGGGGTTGTTAGAACCACTTCGTGGTTGGGTAAAGGCTTTCAAGCCTGAGACCTTGCAGGATGCTATTGTCAGGACAAGGGACATGGAAGACGCAGTACCTAAAACGAATTTTTTTTCCAAACCCTTTATTCCACAGAAAGGCAAGGAAAAGAAGCCTACTGGGAAGGAAGGTACAGTTAAGGAAAGGTTGGACGAGGCAACAAGAAATGAGCTAAGGAGAAAGAATCTTTGTTTCCACTGCAAAGATCCATGGGTACTAGGACACAAGTGTCAGGGGAAGGGTCAAGCCCATTATATTGAGGTGCATTCAGATTCCGATGAGGAGGAGGAGGAGCAGGAGGTTTCTCTTGAGCAGGGCAAAGAGCAGAAGGAAGAGACAAAGGAGAAGCATAGTGAGGAGGCCAAGGAGGTTGTTATAGCCTCATTATCTGGTACCCCGAGATTCAACACCTTCAGAGTTAGAGGAGTCATAAGGGGACAGGGAGTCACGGCCTTGATTGATGGTGGGGCAACCCAGAACTTTATTGATGCAGCCTGGGTGGCTAGGAGACAAGTAGCTATAGAGGACTTTGAGGGGTTCAAAGTAGCGGTGGCCGACGGATTTAATGTGTCTTGCACAAAGAAAATTTCTAGATTGGCCTTGACAATTGGTAACTACACCTTGACATAAGACTTTTATGTGGTGGATGTGGCAGATTTAGATATAGTGTTGGGAGTTTAGTGGCTTCAGACATTGGGGGACATTACCACAAACTACACACAAATGACCATGAAGTTCTTCACGCCAGGAGGGAAACATGTTGTACTGCGAGGCATGGCGAACAATGCTCCTACATTGGTATCAAACGAAAGAATGGAAGCCATATTCAGACATGGAGATGTAGTATATTCAACACAGTGCTTTATAACATCCTAGACAGATTATGAAGGCAGAAGGAAATATCATGTAGACATCCATGATTTGTTGAGGAGACATGACAAGGTATTTGGTCCCTCCTGATAGAGGTTTTGAGCACACCATCAAGAACTTGAAGAGGGGACCAAACCAGTGATCAACACCCCGTATAGGCATCCCAAGAAGTTCAAAGATGAAATAGAAAAAGAAATCAAGGAGTTGCTTGACATGGGGCACATAAGACCCAGTTCCAGTCCTTTTGCTTCTTCGGTGGTCTTGGTTAAGAAGAAGGATGGGACAATGCGGATTTGTATTGATTATCGGGCCTTGAATAAGAAAACAATAAAAAATAGGTACCCTATAACCAGGATCGATGAGCTGCACAAAAGACCCAGTTCCAGTCCTTTTGCTTCTTCAGTGGTCTTGGTTAAGAAGAAGGATGGGACAATGCGGATTTGTATTGATTATCGGGCCTTGAATAAGAAAACAATAAAAAATAGGTACCCTATAACCAGGATCGATGAGCTGCACAAAGCAGTGTATTTCTCGAAGATTGATCTTCGATCCGGATATCATCAGATCAGAGTCTGTGAGGAGGACATTCATAAAACCGCCTTTAGGTGCCATTATGGGCACTATGAGTTCTTGTTCATGCCTTTCGAATTGACCAACGTGCCTGCCACTTTTCAGTCATGCATGAATCACATATTTAGGAAGCAGTTGTGGAAGTTCCTATTGGTATTTTTTGATGATCTCTTGATCTATAGTAAGCCCTGGGAGGAGCATTTGGCGCACTTGGAGGAGATTCTGAGCATTATGGATGAGTAGTCCTTATATGCCAAGGAATCTAAGTGCGGATTCGGTATGACAGAGGTTCTCTACTTGGGGCATATAGTCAGCACACAGGGAGTGCAGGTTCACAGGGAGAAGATACAGGCTATTCTAGATTGGCCACCACCTAAGGATATCACGCATTTGAGAGGGTTCCTTGGGATTTGTTGTAACTACAGGCGCTTTGTGTCAGGATTCTCTCAATTGACCGCCCCTCTTACAGATCTTATGACGAAAGGGAATTTTTGTTGGACAAAAGAGGCCCAAAAGACCTTTGATAAGATGAAGGAAGTGATGAGTTCTTTCCCCGTTTTGGCACTTCCTGATTTTACTCAGCCCTTTATGTTAGAGTGTGATGCGTCTAGTGTGGGCATAGGAGCGGTTTTGATGCAGCAAAAGCATCCTATTGCATACGAGAGAAGGAAGCTCTCCTCCCTCGAGAGACTTTATCCCATCTATGACAAGGAAATGCTCGCCATAATGCATGCATTGGCAAAATTCAGACAGTACCTGGTAGGTGGGAGGCTTGTGGTCAAGACTAATCACAACAACTTGAGGCACTTCTTGGGGCAAAAGGATCTTAACTAAAGGCAACATAAATGGGTCAGTAAAGTGCAAGCCTATGACTTCGATATTGAGTACGTCAAAGGAAAGAACAATGCCGTTGTCGATGCTCTATCCAGAAGACCAGAGTTGTGCTCGTTGTCAGAGATATCCGTGGATTGGAAATCTGAGCTCCTGGTGGAGTATTCCAAGAGAAAATTTGCTTGTGAGGTGATGGATAACAGCATGCAGGATGACAGGTACAAGGTGGTAGATTATATCATCTACTACAAGGATCACATATACTTGGTTCCGGAGTCCAAATTAAAGGAGAAAATTATGAAAGCCATGCATGACACACCTTTAACTGGGTATCTAGGATATTTCAAGACATACAGGAAGATCAGAGAGAGGTTCTCATGGAAGGGCCTCAAAGATGATGTATTGAGACATGTGCGGGAGTGTGTGACTTGTCAACAAAATAAGGTGGAGCAGACCCGCCCTACAGGATTACTTCAGCCACTGCCCATTCTAGAGTAGAAATGGGAGAGCATATCCATGGACTTTATCACAAGGCTGCCAAAGACACAGGGCCGAGATTGCATTTATGTGGTGGTTGATAGGTTGACCAAGTTATCTCATTTCTTTGCCATATCCTCAGAGTACAAGGCAACATAGGTAGCAGATTTATTCTTCACGGAGATATTCAGGCTTCATGGGTTGCCGAAAAATATTGTTAGTGACAGGGCAGTCGATTTATGCGTGCTTTTTGGCAGGAGCTGTTCCGGATCACAGGCACAAAGTTGACTCCCAGTACGATTGACCACCCACAGACAGATGGCCAAACAGAGATAGTGAACAAATGGTTAGAGGGGTATTTGCGTAACTACGTGGCCGGGCAACATAAGACATGGGTTAAGTGGTTACATTTGGGTGAGCATTGTTATAACACCACTTTATCATATGTCCGTGGGGATGTCACCATTGAGGGCATTATATGGATATGATGCCCCATCCTTTGTAGACTTGGCGTTTGGGGACAACAGGGCTCCCAAGGCCAAAGATTGGATTCAGGAGAGCTAAGATATTCTTAAGGCTCTTAAGGATAACCTGCAGACGACCCAGAACCAACAAAAGATATATGCAGATAGACACAGGGTCGAGCGCACCTTCGAGGTAGGGGACTTGGTGTTTCTCATGATGCAACCATATAGACAGTCTTCTCTAAAGAAGAGTGGTGCAGAGAAACTTAAGCCACGATTTTATGGACCTTATAGGGTGACAGGAGAGTTGGTGAAGTGGCTTATGAGCTGGATTTGCGAAAAGGGAGTAAGATTCATAACGTGTTTCGCGTCTCGTGTCTCAAAAGGGCATTGGGACAACACATCACAACATCAACAGAACTGCCTCCATTGGATGAGGAGGGGCAACTAGTACTAGATCCTGAGGAAGTATTGGAGGTTCGGGAAAAGAAGCTTCAAAACAGGGTAATCCAAGAATATCTGGTCAGATGGAGAGAGTTGCCTGTAGAAGATGCCACTTGGGAAAGTGAACAAATTTTGTAGCACCCGAATCTGCAATTGCTTGGGGACAAGCAATCTTGAGGAGGGAGGACTGTCATGTTCCCTTCCGAGTGATCATGGGACTTGGACGTAGTAGCCTAAGTGATTCCCATAGGCTATAGTCCTTAAGAAGGGAATTAATTAATTATTTAATGTCCTAAGGGGAAAAGTGCCTAACAAAATGACATTAGATAATTAAAAGGGGGGAAAAAGGAAAAAAGCGCCTAAAGTGACTTAGGAAGAATATGAAACGTCACTTAAATTGATTAAAGGGGTAAAAGGGTTTCAAAAGAGTCAACGAACAAATAAATGAAAAAAAGGAGGGCGCCCTCTCTCATTCTAGCATTGGTATTTTCTAATTTTCTCATTGAGAGAGCTCATTGTGGTTTTGGAACTCTTGGGGCGAAAACCCTAGGAGGATTTTTAGAGATTGGCTTTGGTGGTGAGACCATCCACCCTAGTTAGTCCATCTGGAGAAGAGATCACACTGATTTCTTCATTGTGCTTCAGTTTGATTAAGTTTTTCCATCATTTTGGCGGTTGGTATTGTGAGCCGAGATCGATTGAGTGACGGAGGTGGTTGGGTTTGCTATTGGGGGTGTTTTTTATTGTATAGGATGAGTTAATTCACCAAGGGGTCGAGTTTCCTCTGAAGGTTGCTCATATTCTTCCTTGAGGCCCGATTTCTTGCTTTGTTGGGGTGAGTTTATCAACTGGAGACTGAGTTTTTACATTGCTGGATCGTGTTTTCTTGGGCCGTGTTTCTCATTCAACTGTGGCTTTCTTTGTGGTTGGGCGCTCCCTTTTTGTGAGGCTGGACTCATCTCTCGTTAGCTGGGTGCATTTCCCATCTGCTGGACAACATATTGTGACAAAAATCGATCTTGGTGGATAGTGGGCAGAATCTGTATGCTGGGCGAGCTGGAATAATTAGTTGGCTGAGTTCTCTCGTGGTGAACATTTCCGGACTGTGGAAGGTTTAGGTTTGCAGCCTAAACATTTTGCATATCAGACTTGCATTCTTCAGGAGGGTCGTTGCACACAGAGCTGCATTTATATCAGTCATATTCCTCACTAAATTGGCAAGGATAGCCTACAGGAAATTCCATACCAGGTTCCTTATCATTGGGCATTATATTGTATGCTGAGTATTCTTATGCATTTCTGCTATCAATTAATTTATGCAATCAAAGTCTCTTGAATATCAGTTTTGGGTATCACACTGAGAGTTATATGCAGAAAGAAAAATACTTGCAAATTGTTGATAAGATTTCCGCATGTGTAAATTGTTGACCATATGCTTACGCATTTAAATTAACAAGAAAACGAAAAAAAAACTAGTAGGGACATTTCACAATCATCTAGAGAAGTATTATACCTATGGGGAAACAATTACTCGACTTACAAGGCACCTCTTTCCACCTTTCACTCCACTTAGACTTGACCTATAGGGGCTTCACTTCCATCCATCTTCATCTCCATCTCAATCCCCCTAGGGTCACCGAGATCGCCTCCCTAGAGTGACCTAGTCACCCTTGAAGTGCGTGACCTACATTGAGGTGACATTGGGTGTAGGATTTCCAAGTTGTAGCACTTGCTTTGTGGTTGGATCGGGCTTTGACCAACCTACAACTTGCGTTATAACACGGACCTTTGAATTCTATGACCTCAAAAGTAGGAGACCTGCTAAAAATAACCATCTCCATTTGTCTCATGCAAAACTGTGTAACATCTGTCTCTGAACAAGGAAAAACATCATTGAACCACTCTGTACCTAATCTTAATGGGAACCAACCTTGGCTCAGAACCAAAACTATTAGACTGTTAGTCATATAGAACATGTTGGCTCCTAATCCTAAGGATTTCCAATTGAGAAAATCTAGGGGTTAACATTGGCGACTCAAGGGGATGAGATCCTCTTGTGGGATGCCGAGAACCATGAGGATAAGATACGATAAGGTAATTTTATTAATGTCCAACAAATGACCACAAAAGTAGGTCAATGGGACTGAGAGCTACAACAAGTTCAAGTACAATGTGGGAGTGCAAATGCAACTCCTAGATAATATCAAAAACGATGAAAATAACATAAAGAAATAAATCGATAGTCAAGTAGTCTCAGAAAGTATATAACCGAGATAAGAGAGAGAGAGAGGTGTTTGACGATGAGGCTGTTAAGGTCTCCTGGATCGGATGACTGAGGGCGAGGGGGACGAGTTGGGCGCAGGCTCCTTGTTAGACACGATCGGGAAGTAGGGCAGCATGATCCTGGGGGGGGATGTAGGAGCGAGGGATACTCCTAGCATCCGAGGTTGAAAGAAGGAAACTTTGAATAGAACTCTGGTATCTCATCTGAAACTGGGAGGTTGTCCGATAAACAGGATGTGCCCTGCTATGGAGCTTTCTAGAGCTAGTCCCTCTAACTCTCTGAGAATGTGCGGATTGATGTGCCGTATAGAATTTTCGAATCGGTCTTGATGATGATGATCTGTCTCCCTAGGGGAGAGTCTGAAGAGATCTGTGTGTCTACAATCCCGAGGTATGCATGTAGACCAATGTGCTTGTATATAAAGATTGGATGATTTTTGGCCATTTTAGCTAAAGCCAATTACATGCTGATTTTTGATTGACTTTGACTCCTCACGGACAAAGGCTTGGCTAAACTTGTCCAATTGAGCTGAAACTTGGCCCAAGGGTATAGGGGGTTTCATTCCATTTCTTTTGAGCACAAATACCCCTATCAAAAGCCCCGGGACCTAGTTTTTACAATGTTTATCAAAAATTTATTAATTAATTAAATTCCCAACCTTAGGAAATTTTAATTAATTAAAAAAAAACTATCTAGACTCGACGAAATTCCGCGAAACTTTTTGAGCTGTCTTACATGGTCATTTACATCATTCCTAAACACTAGCTACCAGAGGATGACTTCATAGAACGCCTTTCACCACTTTGGAGAATTTATTGTGTGGGAGTGAAAAACTCAAGGGAAATTAATAAGGCTAGTTAGGCCAAATTAATAACCTGAGGATAAAAAGAACTCGGTGAAAAGGACTCTCCTAATGAATAAATCCTAAGGTAACCGACCTAACTATGATTCATGCAAACCTATTATATTATTATCCCACGCAGGGGAGCAGAAATTCCATTTACAAAAAAGTGTGTTGGAGGCAAAAATTGCCATGTAGAACCCAAAAGTCTCTGACTTGGTAGCACCATTAGGTGCATATCTTCATGGTACATGGAGTTGACCCCCTAGTTAAATAGGTGGTCAACAGGGTGGTTAGAACCACTTTAATTTATTCTGGGGGCTGACTTCTCATTTTGCGTATTACAATTAGGGTTTGACCAATCCGCAAAAGGGGATTTGGTCATTTACAATGCCCGACATGATCAATCCACAAAAGGGGATTGATCTAATGAATAATACATCAATAATAAATAGAATACTCTTTGCAGTTACAATATTTCAATAGGATATTCATATCTTATAGAGCTAAAACTTCACAAAGAACATGAAGAGGAATTTCGTTTGGAAATTCTGGAGGAGATTGAGGATGAGTCATTGGTTGATAAGGAGGAATTTGAGTTTAAAGTTGTTGAACATCCAGATAATTCAACTCCCCACTCGCCTCTCGAAGAAGCCATCTCTTCAGAGAATATCTTTGACAACCTTGATGAAAACAGTGAAGTAGTTTCCTTGACATTTCCACTTCCAACCTCTCAATCATCAGATGATTCGATACAAGATAATGGGAATATGGAAGACAACTTCAATTTACAAATTCTAGATCATTATGAACAATGGTTGGCCTTCCACCATGATAGTCATATACAAAAATTTATCAAAATTTTACAAGGTTTGCCAAACTTCAAAGTTTGGTTGAATAAAAAAAGACGCATGTTTCTCGGGTGGTTTGTTCTCAAGAAAAACTCCAAGTTGATAAAACTTGGAAAAGGATCTTCAATGAGTCATCCTGGAGAGGGATTTTTCAGACGTCTGAGGTCTTATTTCATCCATGGCATGGTCGCTCTTAATTCTTTCCATATTAGCCATTTGGATGGTGAACCCTCAAGCTATTTTTCAAATGATGAGCCATTTGGTGTCCAAAGGGGCACCCTCTATAACATATCTCTAACCTTTCTCCTTTGATTCTTTTAGTTTTGTCATTGTTTCATTTATGTGTATAATTCGTTGTATAGTCATTTCATTTATTGATTATTGTTTATTCGTTTCACACATCTACTTATGTTGGGTATTGGTGAGAACTTTATTTTGTAGATTCTGAGGTTCTCGTATGCTCTCCCTCCTAAAGATCAAGCACACATCCCCACGTGGAGCCAGATGTTGACCACCTATTTCGACTAGGTTTCAACGTCATGTACCATGAATATATGTACCTTATGGTATGACAAATTTGAAGACATATGGCTCAGCAGGGCAATTTTGCCCCCAAAACATCTTTCTCTCTCCACGAAATGTCTGCGCCCCTGCGTGGGAATTTTTTTGTAATGTAACATGTTAGCATGGGTCAAATTTTGTAATTTAGTGGCCTAGGACTTTATCATTAGGGAAGTCCTTTCATCGAGTGTTTTTTTCCTTAGGTAATTAATTTTGTTTTTTTAGGGATTTTAATTACTTGAGATTTCACTCAAATTTCCTCCAAAGTGGTGAAAGACATTCTAATGATCGATCCCAATAGGTAACTATGGGATGAAAGCGTTGTATATGACCATGCTAGACATATCCTAGAGTCTTGCGGAATTCTATTAAGTTTTGATAAGATTTTTTAATAATCAAAATTTCCCGTAAATTGGAAATTTTAATTATTTTTTATGTAAAATGTAAAAATTTGGTCTTTGGGAATTTTGTATAGGGGTATGACTGCTCAAATCAAATGGCTTATGACCCCCTACACCCTTGGACCAAGTTTCATCTCAATTGGACAAGTTTTGGTAGGTCAATGTCCATGAGGAGTCCAAGTTAGTAAAAAACTAGCAAATAATTGGCTAAGGTAAAAATGCCAAATTTTGTAGAAGTGTCTAAAGTCATGGAAAAGGAGGGGAAATGATTCCTAATATATTGCCTAAGTGAGAAAGTCATAAAACACAAAGAAATGATCCCCTCAAGTTAAGTTCTAAACACTTAGTGGGTTTCCCTAGCAGCAAGAGGGGCACCCCCCTCTTCATGAACTTTGGCAAATGTAAAAAATTAAACGAAAGGGAGGGCTCCATTCCTTGGGCACCCCCTTGGAGCTTAAAGAAAGGTTTTAACACAACAAAGGGGGTCCCCACCCCCTAAATCCCTAGCTCCCTCTCTCATGGTGCGCCCCTCTCTCCCTTGGTGTGCCCCCCTTAGGAAGTGGGCCCTCTCTTGCATGAATGCCACTTGGAGAGCATCCAAGGGGGGTCTCTCTTCCTCCCCTCCCTTAAAAGAAAGCCCCCTCTCCTCATTTTTGCATCTATTCTCATAGCAACTCCATGCTGCCCAATTTTCTCCTCACTCTCTCTTGCTCTCTCCCCATTTCTCTCTTGTAATATTGCTGCCATATTGCAACCATTCTTTTCGATAATAGAAGTGAAGCTTTGGAGGATCTCTTGGTGTCCTTGTGGTGATCTATTGAAGTACTCTTGGTGTTTTTGTTTGGTGTTCTTGTGTGGTAATATTTCTGCAATTTATGTTCATCTTGCTCACATTGTTTTACTTGAAAAACCCCAAGCAAAGTATTTTGCTAGGAATAAATCTATAGTAGTATTGTTGTAGGTTTATGTGAGTTGTTTTTCTTTGAGTTTGCTAAGTATTTTGTGAACCATTTTGAAGAACTCACTTTCTTGCCTCATTGTATAGCAAGTATTTACAACTTTGTAGGTTACCAAAGCTTGGAAGAGTGGACTCCAAAAACTTCAATTCTCTTCACTAAAATTTCTGATATAATTTCAGTTTTCTTTTATATATTTTCTGCACTTATTCCTCTTCTAAATCTTGCAATCTAATCAAGTTCTAAGTTCATATTTTCAGTATAATTTTTTTTGTTTTGGATACTAACAATTAAACTCATTTTAAGTGATTTTTAGCAATTTCCAGCAAACATATATTGTTGTTTAATGCAGGTTTTCACCAGTCTAAGGGGAGGTGTTGCCCAATCTTGGTCACAAAAATCTCAAGGAATTATCCAAGAGTAGAGGTGCAAGATCCCTTCACCTTTTTCTCTTTCTAAAGCATTGTAAGCAGCCCAAGAGACTCAACCCAAGAGAGTCTCTTGGGCTTGTATTCTTTTCTTATCTTTATAAGTTGTAAATTGTAAAGTATTTTCGAGTTTTGCTTTGCCACCCTTGCAATACCTTGTTGGCTAGATTAGTTGTTTAATTTGTAATTTTTGTTTAAGTTGTTTGCCCCACTTCTCCCATAAAGAGAAGGTTGAGTGGCTAGTTTTCTTTTGTTTATTTTGCAAGTATTTTTTCCCACATTGGTCTCAAAATTGGTAGACTTGTCCTCCATCTTGTGCCATAGTTGTGAGGCTAGTTAACTTAATTCATTTTTTTTGTCCACCTTTGTCCTGAAGACAAAGTTGTGTGGCTAGTTTGTTCATTCAATTTATTTTATTTTTCCATTTGTGCCCACACCTTGCATGTGAGTGGCTCTGTCACCCTTGCAATATCGTGCCGGCTAGATAGAAGTTTCATTTTTGCAAAGTAATCAAACTTATTGCCCCACCATTTGCCCCGTATTCCCTCCCCTTGCCACTTTGTGGATCTTGGGTAATAAGAAAGGGAAAAGGGATGTGTGGCTAGTCTAATAAGGCACTCACTTCCATTATTGCTAAAACCATTAAAAAGGAGTTACTTGGGAGGCTAGAAGGGGTTGAAGCCGGGGACAGTTTCATGGCACTAAGTGTTCTCCTTGTTGAGCGCCCAAGCATCTTGGATTTGACCTGTGGAGCTAGGGGGGAACGTTGTTGTTCCCTTGTTGAGCACCCTGTTATCCCCGATATCTAGGGATAACTAGGAGATCATGTCTCGAGGCCCACATGGTCCTAGACATGGAGTACCGAGAGCAGGAGCAACCTGAGCATGGTCCTGGAGGACCCATCTTCTTCTTCTCAGCCATTCTGTCCTG
>SNQJ01S0021649.1:103846-121220 GCA_010110895.2 Picea sitchensis | reverse complement strand
GAGGTGACAGTGGGTGGGGAAGCTCCTGTTACGCCGGTTTCAAGCCTTGACTCAAGCCCTTTGGACCTTTCCTACAAACCGTGCGATAACACACCCAACACTTCCTCTTGGTTGAAGGGATAAGGACTTGGGGTAGTTGTTGACGACCTATTTCAACTAGGGGGTCAACTCCATGTGCCATGGAATTATGTACCTGATGGTGCAACAAAGTTGAAGACTTATTGGTTTTACAAGGCAATTTTTGCCTCAACACTTCTTTTTGTAATTGGAATTTCAGGTCCCCTGCGTGGGATAATAATGTAATGGGTCTGCATGGATCATATTGTAGGTTAGTTGCCTAAGACTTTATCATTAGGGAAGTCCTTTCATCGAGTATTTTTTTTCCTCAGGTAATTGATTTGGCCTAACCACAATGTTCCACCAAGACTCCGGGACGGGGGGATGCGGGTGCGGGGAGACGCACAAGGGGGACGTGTGGAAGTACCCCCAAATTTTAGGGATTTTTGGGAAATGGGGGACGGGGGGACGTCACATATATAATATAAAAAAATATAAAAAACAAAATTTTAAAAATAAAAATAATAATGATAATATGATAAATCTCAACAATAACATTAATTAATTATATATATATATTTGTTTTTTTAATTTTTTTTTTAAATTTAATTTTTTCTTTTTTAAGTCTTACTGGGCAAAAAATTTTTGGGGGGGACTTCCAAGAGTCCCCCTTTTGGGGAGTCTCGTCCCCCACCTTGGGGAGTCACATCCCCCCAAGTCCCCCCGCGTCTCCCCAAAAAGGGGACGTGGGGAAATGTCCCCCCGTCCCAGGGACGTGGGGGACGCGTCCCCGTGGAACACTGCCTAACCAGCCATTTTAATTACCCTTGAGTTTTTCATTCCCACAATAATCCTCCAAAGTAGTGAAAGGTGTTCTAATGATCGAGCCCAATGGGTGACTAGGGTCTAGGAATATTGTAAATGACCATGCTAGACATCTCCTAAAGTCTTGCAGAATTTCGTCGGGTCTAAGTAGTTTTTTTTTTTTTTTTTAATTACCTAGTTAATGGTAATTTTAATTAAAATTGATGTAAAAATGTTAAAACTAGGTCCTTAGGGATTTTGATAGGGGTGTGAGTTCTCAAAAGAAATGGAATGAGACCCCCTACACCGTTGGACCAAGTTTCAACTCAATTGGACAAGTTTTGCTAGGTCATTGTCCATGAAGAGTCCAAGTCAGTCCAAGTTAGCAATTTAATTGCTTAATTGAAAAAGTAAAAAATGTCAATTTTTGTAAAAATGAGCAAAAAGAGTTGAGAAAGAGTGGGAAAGGTTTCCTAAGTTAGAAAACCACTTTTCTAGCCTAAACCAACCCCCCTTTGCTTAGCCACACTCACAACCACTCATCCCCCTAGGGAAGTTACGCTCCCCTTGCTGAGTAACTCAACCAAAGTGAAAAATTGAAAGGTGAAACACCCTATCCTCCTAAGTGCACCCCCCTTGTGATCTAATTTGATGTTGGACTTAATCAAAAGGTGTTTCCCCTCCCCCTCACTCAACCCTCACAAACCCTAGACTACCAAAACCCTAAAAGTGCACCCTCCTTGAGGTGGTGAGTCCTTTTGCATGAGTGACACTTGGAGCTCATCCAAGAGGGGTCACTCTTCCCTCCCAAGTATAAAAGAAAGCCCACCCCTCCTCATTTCACACATCTACTCTCAGTGTACTGTTACTATGCCCAAATCTCTCCCACTCTTCTCTTTTTCTCCCATTTGCTCTTGCTCTTGTGTAAAGCTTGTTGCAAGTATTTGCAACAACCTTTTTCTATTGAATAAAAAAATATTTGGAGGATCCATGGTGTATTGAGAGTCTTCTTGGTGCCATCTTGCTTATTGGAGGTGATATTGTTTGGTTTACTTTGTGTATGCATTTTTGCTATAGATCTAGAGTAGAAACCCCAAGCAAAGTATTTTGCTTGGGTAGATCTATGATAGTATTATTGTAGATCTAGTGAGTAGTTTTTTGAGATTTTACAAAGTATTTTGTTTCATCTTTTAGATCTACTCATATCTTCTCTGTTTTGTAGCTTTGCTTCACAAGTTTTGCAGGTCATCCAAGGGTTTTGTGGACAAATTTCAGATCTGGAAATTTGTCCCTTCACCCAACTCAAGCCTCTAAAATTTTCTGCAATTATTTTTTGTACATTTCCATACTTATTTTGGGCACTCTAACTCTCTTGAATAGGTCTTTTAAATACATTTTACTTTCTGATATTTACACAGATATTTTTTGTTTTCACTAACAAAAAATATTTGAAGTTTGTGGTTATTTTTGCATCTTTTCCAGCAAGCTTTGCTTGCTGGTTTTTTGCAGATTTGATCCAGAAAGGAGGAGGTACAGCCCATTTGGGGCCCTAGAACGTCAAGGAAAGACCTCCCAAGTTGGTGTATTATTCACCTAACTCTTATTTCTTCTTCTTTCATTGTAAGCAAGCCCAAAGAGAGTCTCTTAGGCTTGCATTTCTCTCTAAGTATTAAATTTCTGTGTTTTTTAATTCTTTGTGCCTACACCTTGCATAGTGGATTGGCCAAGCCATCCATGCAAAATCGTAAGGCTAGTTGATAGATTTACTTTCAAGCTTTGTCATTTCATTTTAAAGTTTTCCCCACTTGTCCTTAAGGCAAGGTTGTGTGGCTAGGTTTGCTTCCTTTCATTTCAAGTTAAGTTATTTTATTTGTCTATTTCATTCACCTACTTGGGCACAAAACCGGTAGGCTTGTCCTCCATCTTGTACCTTTGTTGAGGTTGCAAGTAGTTAGCTCTTTCTTTCAAGTTATTTACTTTATTTCATTCTTTTGCCTACACCCTGCAAAGAGGATTGACTCAACCACCCATGCAGTATCATAAGGCTTGCTTTACATGCTAATTTGTTCATAATTGTTTATGCTTCTACTTTCATTTAGTTTCTTTTCAAATTCATTGTTTATATGTCATAATAGTTAGAAACATTTCCTTTTTGTGTAATATCTTGTGTAAGCTCTTGGAAGCATTTCAATTTCTTTTGCAATTTCTTTAAGTTGGATCCATACACGTCTTGTTTATTTAATTTTCAAGCTCTATCTCCTTAATCTTTTAATACAAGTAATATAATTGCTAAATCAATCGACTTGTAGCTTTAGGAGGGTCAATTAATCTAGTAATTAGAGCACCCTTTACTGATACAACTTTCGCCACCAAAAATGAGGCTTGTGGAGGCTACTTGGGGTGCTAGATTAGGGATGATCTCACGGCACTAGGTGTCGCCCTTGTTGAGCGCCCAAGTTTTCCGGGTTGACCTGTGGAGCTAGGGTAAGGCCTTGTTTGCCTTGCTTATTGAGAACCCAACAATCATTTTGGCCAAAGCAGTAGGAGTATAGGGGAAGTCACCTAGTCTAGGCTTGCAGCTTCACTTCACCTAATTCAACCTTAAAATTTACTCACACAACCTATGCTTCAAGTTCATAACCTAATCTAAGTTGTGCTTTACTTTCCTGCAATTTTAATTCAAGCATTATCTTTATTGCAATTTACATTTCAATTGAGTATCTTTATGGTTGAATGGTGTTTCTTAAAGGTGCGCATTAGTGCCATTGGTGGCTTTCTTTTCAATTTTTGATTCACTTAGAGTTGCGCACTAGTCCTTGAGCAGCCTCACTTGAAGTTGCGCATCTCTCCTTGTGGGCATCTAAAGTTGTGTTGTGAGTTGTTTCTTTTGGTGGTGAATGCATCTTTGAGCTATCTACTTTACTTATCTGCAAAATCAATTAAGTGGTTAGTTCATTCATTGCTTCATTGTTGTAATAGATCCAACTAATGCTTCTTTCATTTCATTTGTAAGTAATTGTATCTTTGTATATTGTAGAATCATCTAGCTTTTCTTTATTGTTGATATTGTTTCTCATTCAATTTGTAAAGTTATTCTTTAATTGTACTTAGATCTTTTGTTGTAACTTTAATTGACCCCATTGCCCAACCTTTAGGCACTAGTTTAGTTGACTTTAGGGAAAGGATTGACTTTCATTAAAGGTGTGCATTGCATTGCTGCCTCTCATATATGCTAGATTCCCTTTACCTTTAACAAATTAAAATTAACTCCTAGAATTCATCTAAATAATTCACATAGTAACTAGGGTCTACCCCCCTTGGCTTCCCTAGGAGTAAGCCTAGACGAAAGTCCAAATCGAGGTGGCAAGTGGGTTTGGACTTAGGCATTGTGCCTCCAAGGACATACTAAGTGGATTGAGACTTTTCCACATTTGCAAATGTGTATTAGGACGGCAACATCTTTGGTGTCATTGCCGGGGATAATTCTTTTATCCTTGGTCTAAACGACTTAACTTAATTTATTCTTTTAAAACTAAGTAATAAATTTTCTCCCTAAATTTTTTTAACTTGGGTTGGTTTTTCATTGTTTGCTTTCTCTCCAAGTGGCGACTCCATTAGAAAATTATTTGAAGTATACTACTAGGAGCACTTCACAAGGATTGGTTTACTCTTTTCCTGAACCTAAAAAGGTTTATAGGAGGAGTCTAAAACGCCTTGCTCCTTGTCGGCTACTTGAAAGTCTTGGAGAAGAAGCAGTCTCTGATATCCAATTCTTGTTTGAACAAAATAATCAACCAATTGTTAATACTACAACAACTAATCCTAACTTAATCATGAGTACTTTACTAAGGCCTTTGAATTTTACAACAATTCAAGGTGCTCCTCACGCAATTCCTGACAAAGCTATTGAGAAGTTGCCTTCTTTTTAGGGAAACAATGCAGTTAGTGCCCACTCTCACCTTCTGAATTTTGACTTATGTATCTTGAAGTGGTGTCATGGGCATGATGAAGAGGATGTGAACATGACTCTGTTTGTATATTCTTTAGAGGGGGATGCTACTGAGTGGTTTTCAGAACAAGATCCTAACAAGTTTAACACCCTAGCCGAAATTTTTCAAGCTTTTAGAGAAAGGTGGGATGATCAGAAAGATAATAGATTTTTACTAGCTACCCTTAGCACAAGTCAGAAAAGGGAAAATGAAACCATGGAAAAATTTAACAAAAAATTTAATGACTTGGTGAAAAGTCTCCCTACATCTATTAAGCCTCCTCCAGTGTCAATATTAATTCATTATATGGAGGCCTTTGAGGTAGAAATGAGATATCAACTAAGGGATAAGGATCCTCAAACTCTTAAGGATGCACAAAATTTTGCAGTAAGGATAGAGAAAAATATGCAGGATGCTAGGAAGTCTAATATTCCTGGTTTTTCTAGAGGAACTTCTTCCCAACCTTATGAGGAGAAGAAGAAGAAAATTGAAATTCAAGGGTCTTATAGTGATGGCATTAAGGAACTCACTCAATTAATTAAACAAATGGAGATTAAACAAGCCAATCAAATGAGAGAGCATGCTAGTCAGATGAATGCCATGCAAAACATGTTGATAGCCATGGAAAGGGCTCAATCTAGGGGCAATACCGTGTTGGCTAGATTAGTTTTTTAATTTGTAATTTTTGCTTAAGTTGTTTGCCCCCACTTCTCCCATAAAGAGAAGGTTGAGTGGCTAGTTTTCTTTTGTTTATTTTGCAAGTATTTTTGCCCACCTTGGTCACAAAATCGGTAGGCTTGTCCTCCATCCTGTGCCATAGTTGTGAGGCTAGTTAACTTAATTCATTTTTTTTCCCACCTTTGTCCTTAAGACAAAGTTGTGTGGCTAGTTTGCTCATTCAATTTATTTCAATTTATTTTATTTTTCCAATTGTGACCACACCTTGCATGTGAGTGGCTTTGCCACCCTTGCAATACCATGTCGGCTAGATAAAAGTTTCATTTTTGCAAAGTAATCAAACTTATCGCCCTGCTATTTGCCCCGTATTCCCTCCCCTTGCCACTTTGTGGATCGCAAATGACTGTGTGGCTAGTCTAATTAGGCACTCACTTCCACTATTGCTAAAACCATTAAAAAGGGGTGACTTGGGAGGGTAGAAGGGGTTGAAGTCAGGGACGGTTTCATGGCACTAATTGTCCTCCTTGTTGAGCACCCAAGCGTCTTGGATTTGACCTGTGGAGCTAGGGTGGAACCTTGTTGTTCCCTTGTTGAGCACCCAACACCTCCTCTTGGTTGAAGGGATAAGGACTTGGGGTAGTAACATAGCTTAGGTTTGCAACATTCACATCAAATTCCCCCTAAGTCAAAGAGAGACCTAAAATCAATTAAAAACAACCTACACACATTATAACACATTCTTTTCACAATTTCTGCAATTCCTTTTGTTTAAAGAAATTTATCTTCAAGCATTTACTTTCAAGCACTTTTATTTTCAGCAATTTCCTTTCATGTGAAATCTATTTTCAAAGCATTCTTTATTTCAAGAATTCTTTATTCATTTGAGCATAATTGTTTTAAGTGTATAGTTATTTTTCATATTCATTGTGTAGATATCTCATAAATTTGTTTCATTCTTGAAGAAGTATATTTCTTTTGTGAGACGAAAGGAGTCTAGATCGAGGTGACAGTGGGTCTAGACTTAGGTTTGTGCCTCCAAGGACATACCAAGTGGGTTGGAGACTTCTCCACGCTTGTAGGTGTGTATTAGGAAGGCAACAGGCTGTACTGTAGTTTATACAATATATGGCAGATCAAGCTCACTAGAAAGCAGTTTGTCTGCATTAGACTTGCACACATGATTGAACATGTGAGAAAACCCTAGAAGTGACTGAAAATGAAATCTTCATTCTCTTAAACTTGCAGTTAATGGAGACTTCATAGAAAATGCAGTCTTAGATACAGTCTCGGCTTAGATTACTCAGTTCTGCAGATGAAGAAGCAATAACTATTCATTATTTCCATAACAAAGAAATTCATCTTGTTCTTTCTATGGTCAAAATGCTTTTCATCAAAGAAATCCGGACTCCTAACACTCTTGATAAAACTTACTCTTACCTTGATTGCTTGGGAAAAGGATATTGTTCTGCCCTGTTTAGCTAAAAGTTTGACCTTTGACATGCTGCAACCTACCCCCCACTTTGTCAATGTGGCTATCTATCGTCACTTTTGACTCCGGATTTATGCAATTATGAATTTCACTTTTCATTTTCAATGCAACCTAACTTTTGTTGATGTAAGAAATTATGCATTGCTGCAACCTATGTAGGTAAAGGTTTAACCCTTGACATGCTGCAATCCATCCTCCACTTTGTCGATGGAAAGAAATTATGGAATCATCTCATTGGAGCCCACAAGAATCCTATCAAAATGTGAAAAAGAAGAGGTGGTTTCACAGTGTGATATGATGTAATAATGGTTCTAGGTCCTTCATGACTTTTGGGGTAAAACAGGGCAATCAACCCTCCTTTAAGATGGCCTGGTGCAACAGCCCTTTTATAGGTCAGTTGACTTGGTCTTGTCTGAGTCAATTTTAGCTATTTAAAAGTATTCACTAAGGTTTTGGAGATTTGGATGTCATTGTTTCTTAAGATATTATTTCCTTATATTCTATGCATGTTGTGTTCACTTGGGCAGTAACACATAATTTTCGGATGCAATGACAAGAAAATGTTCAAGTTGTTTTGAGTACAAGAGCTTGAACTACTTGGATTCTACAACAGGAAAGGCTTTGGATTGATTGTGATGTTTTTTTATGTTTGTTAGACGATGTCATAGCAAATGAACTGTGGTAATCGATATTCACTGGAGTATGAGAGGGAAATTGCAGATGTTTGGAAATGAATCATTTCAAGGACAGCATGTATTGACCATGATACAGGATGCCATTTTTACTTTTGAAAGCTCCAAACTATCCCAACCTAATTTTCTGGTATGTTTCACCAAGGTTGACAGATGGGGGAATAGGGGGATGAATTCTGGGAACAGTTGGAAAACTGCCCAAATTTCAAGGGCTGACATCTGACAGGACATAGAGAACACCCGTGCCCCCCCAATATAGAAAATATATAGAAAAACTGAAAATATTAGAATATTGGTAATTGTGTTATTCATGAATCATGATTAGTCATAAATAAATAAAATGCAACATCCAATTAAACAATTTGAAAATCAAAATAGGTGAGTCCAATTCCCATACATTTATCATCATCTCATATGATATAAGAGTTTTATATGACGTAATTGTAAATCTATATGGTTTTAGATACATCACATTGTATACGTGATACAAAAGTTAAAACAAAAAATTACGATCAAGCCACCAACTAGACTTTAATAGCCCGTGCTTGATATTTTGCTTCAATGCACTGTAACATTTCTGGGAAATCTTCTGTGCCAATTCCACCATCAGTGTTATTGTTGGACTTGTCTAGCTGATCAAGTATGCTCAATGGCACCCCAACCAAACCTTCCTTCAAATTTGCACCCCCTCATCATCCATATGTGCAGCCTCCTTTGGATTGACTTGGTATTGTGTCAATGGTTCCTTCAGATACTTACATGCCTCAAATACTGGACTCACAAGGCACTATGCATTGCGACTAGCTTCTTTGCTCTGGTAGAGGAAAGGTTATTCCTCATGACAGAGTGAAAGAAGCTACGAGTGGATTGGTTCCTCTGATATCTCATATCTAATGTCTCTTAGAAAGTAGTCAGTTGGTTCACTCTCCCCTTCAGTGTCAGTGTATTGAAAGGGGCATTGAGTTTTGCAAATGAATTAAATTGTCATTGATGTATCTTGCCTTCATCAATAGTGAACATATTTGCAATAGCAGCTTGGAGCCCTCCTTTACCTCTCAATCATAAATACTCTCCTTGGCCTGTCCATATACCATTGGGATTAACTGGACAAGCTGACATCAGAAAAATAACCAATGGTGTGAATGGGGTAGTAGTTGGTTTTTCTTTTATACATTTTATCTAGATGCTAAGATATGATCCGAGAGATGGATTGATGTGGTAATAATAACTTGTGATAAAAGATTATATTGAAACTCTTGAAATTGACGAAACAAACAAACTCAATGAATGTTTTCCCCCATCCCTTTTTAATGTTTTTTGGTGCTTCAAATTGTGTTGGAATTAAATCTTCCTGCTTGCAACTGTGTTTTCTTTATGCCTTTACAAAACACTATAATTACTCTTATACTTATTTAATGCAGTGTGAATGTATATGCTGGACCTCTGGAGGAGAGATTGATGACAACTGGATTGCATACAGTAGCAGATATCTTTTGCAATTGTTGTGGGCAGATTGTCGGCTGGAAATATGTAAGACTATGCTTTACTACTTGGGTCTGCTCTGGCATCTTTATTACATTTTCCCTGAGATTTATCATTTTGTAAAAAGATAACCAGGTTCAGTCCTCTGCATCCGTTATAGTTTTGGAGCTTTACTTCTGCTGTGTTTGCAGGAGGCTGCCCATGAGAAGATTCAAAAGTACAAGGAAGGAAAATTCATCTTAGAACGGTACAGTAAATCATGTTAAACATCAAATGATTAGATGTTTTCATGAAAATTGAGTTTCTTTTCCTTGAATAACAGGATTATGTAATCTATTCAATTTAATCTTTCACTGTCTGGGTGTCTTTGACAGGGCAAGGATGAGAGATGGAGATGTCACTAACTTTGCCATCGACACTAATACAGTTGGCAGTGATGCAGATGATGTTTGATGACAGACAATGGTTCTATTTGTGTGACTTCTATCTTCAGCATGTGGCTGAAGTATTTTTTAGGTATAAGTGATGCAAAATTGAACCTGGGGAGATGAGGTATATGCATCTCCGTCAGATATGCTTGGTGGATATTTATCCATGTTGCTATTAATGTATTAATCTGAACTTCCACAGTTTATTGTTAAATAAGACTTACGAATCTAAAAAATCTAACATTCCAACATTTACAATTAGTCTACTCTATAAATAGCTTTATATAGTTTTGGGTTGGATTTGAGATCTGCTTATTTTTGCTCATGGTTTGAGAAAGTATATGAAATTCTAGATGGAGCTGGTTAGCTGCTCTTATGCTTTCGTGTAGGAAAGATAATAAGTTGATGAGGACGTATCTTTTTAAAAGGTCATTATTGAAGCCATGAATTTAATGCAGAGAAAAGACAATGTAGAACCTTGCCTTTTCCTGGGTTGTAACCAGGCAAGGACAAAGGGTGTTCTGCTACATTGAAGAACTTTGGTTTATGTTAGTAGCCTTTTCATAATGACATATGCAATCATTCATAGCATCTTTGTTATATGGTTCATAGTTGCTTATGCTTTCAACTAAATTTGCCTATATAAAAAGGATCTTTGTTGTTTCCATATTATGTGTTTTAGAGTGTTGGGAAGTGTACCAATTACTCAACAATGGTTGACATAGGGAGGAGTGTGTGTGGTAGGCATGCTTATCAATGTTGCAAATACCCATACTTGTGAGTATGGATGTTAATTATTATAGTGTGTTGTTAGGTGAGAATACACATTATCCAATCTTTATCCAATCTAGGGTTACCTTACTACTGGATCTATATACCCATGGCCATTGGCATTTCATGTATTATGCAACAAGCATCGAGAGATGGATTGATGATCTAATTTCCATCTTGTATATATTGTCATTCTTTAAGCTTAATGAGTAATTTTGTGGTTATCTTGATGATCCACGTTGAAATCTCTATGTTCATTTTGTTCCTCATACTTTGTCATGAGCATTGCATTTTAGGGAATATATCGTTGAGGTCTCTTTGCAATACATTTTCTAATGTTAAACACTTCTTGCACACTGTTAATCTCTCCTTTGTAGCTTGTTACACCCCCCCATGCCTAGGGGTAACTAGAGAAGATCATGTCTTGTGGCCTGCAATGGAGAACATGATCTCGACCATGATGATGATCAACATGTCCACAGATGGCAGCCCAACAACCCCCCTCATTCACCTTTATAGCTATAGGTCAACCAAGGCTCATCGCATCCAAGAAACCCAGAGTATGGGAGATGGTAAGCCATCATCACCATGAGGTATGTGGATGAGGATGTTTTGTTGAAGTTGGATAATGGATCACTGGTTTGAAAATTGTGTCAGTTGCCTTATTTCACCTTGGCGGTTAGCTTCTATGCCCTAGTCACCTTGTGTCCTGTGATGTCACCGTCCAGGGAAACGAAGTACTACTAGGGGGCCCTCACAAGGGTAACGTTCCATTCCCCACCATACTTAACACTTTCCATCTCCGAGCCTCTCATAGTGTACCAAACTTCAGTAATGGGTCATGTTATCCCCATTTCCTAGGGATAACTAAGGAGATGATGTCTCGAGGCCCTCAGGTTGCAGACATGGAGTACCGAGAGGCATATGGCTGACAGTGTCCACTTGCACAAACATAGACCCACCTCACCACCACAGACCTCAGGTTCATCATGAGGGTATCCACCACATCAATTTGCTTCCGGAAGACATTGGGTCTTGCTCCATGAGGTGCAATCCAGGTGTTATGGTGAGTGTCATTTCAATATTTGAGGCATTTGAGTTTGTTGTATTTAAAACTACTTTTGATTATATAACGTTTGCTTGGAAATTATGCTCTTTGTCATGTTTCACCTTGGTGGTTGACAGTGTGCCCTAGCAAGTGGTCACCCTTAGGGATAGGTTTTCTACTAGGAGGTCTCCTTGATAGGTCATCGTACCATTCCCGACCATACTTGTCACTTTCCACACTTCAACCTCTCATCTCCTTGTCTTTTGGGATTTTTGGGTGTACTGACCTAAGAAGAAATTGTCCCTCATTTCATTGGAAGAAGGGGTTGAAGCCCCAGAGGGAATGTAGCTGACAAAAGATAAAAACCATATTATGAACCTTCCAGATGCTCGCCCAAAGAGGTCTTGAGAACAATCAAATGTTTCTCCTAGAAAATCAAAGACCTACAAAAGCAAACACACATATAAATGTCTCACTTGTTGAGGAATCTACACAAGTGCGTTACAAGCTAGACTATACCCCCATGGCACTCTGTGTACCTCTTCCTTCAAGTAACACCATGGTACTGCCCCCCAAGCTAATCGATTAACCCATAAGGAGTACCCAATGTTTGGAACTTAATTAATTGATGACAATAAATGGGCTTGGAAAAATGATGTATTGAAAACGAAGGTGTAGAACACTCTCTACAAAGGCACCCATAAATAAGACACTACGATCCCTTGTATGTCATGAACCCCATACCTAAAAGTCTTTCCCCCATCCATATCACCTTCTCCACATGACTTAGAGAGGGGTCCACTTGGGAAGCACTTCTTGACTTGAGGTATGATTCACCCAATAGGTTGCTTTGTCAACCCTCCCATATCTAAACTTGGCAAATTTCATAGGGTCTTTGAGCACTTGTTTAGTTTGATGAGGTGGTTTTTTATGCACATGCTTAGGTGCTCTTTTATTGATTTTATTTACTTATCATGATGCATTTGATTTGAAATCCTTGGAGGGAGTATTCATTATCTTTGCAAGACTTTGTATGGTGAACAATTTTGGAAGAACAAGCCTAGCTTGGGATTCCTTGGGACTTGAAGCCCACAAGTTGGATACCATGGCCCACACACTGGAGGATGATGATAGCCCTTGGACGCTTGAGAGGCACCTTGGAGGACCTCACCTAGCCCCTACTAGCCCAACATTTTGTTTCTTGAGGTCAAAACGTCACACTTGGAGGGCTTGACGTAACCCTAGGGCTATGGTTTGGTGGTGGAGATGGACACTTGGAATTCTTGGAGGAAAAAGACCTTTTGCATGGCAGAGTTGAGCTTAGCGCATGAGGGAGGAGCCTTAGGAGGCCCAATGACTTCATCCACTTGCCCAATGACTTGCTAAAAATGGGGATGACGTCATCTTTAGGGTTTCTTATGTGCAATTTTTAAAAGTTAAATTTGAATTTTTGATGTGAAGGGGCAAAGTAAGGGTTGTTGACCCCTTACTTTACGGTTTACCCTAAAGTTAAATGGACAAACACTTTTTAGAAGATTTGTATAAATATAGATCAAACTCTTGTCATTTTATCATAGCTCTCCCATTGTGAGAAGAATATTTGGTTGAAATTTGCACCCTCTTATGGAAATTTGGATATCTCTATTGTGCAAATGTCTTACGGTGAATTCTCTTGGTGATTTGTGGAGCTAAGGTGGTGCGCACCTATTGGAAGTCTTTTCTCTTGCTTATGAATGGTCATTGCTTGGTGAACTAGGGTTTTATCTTGCATCTATCTTGAAATTGGTAAGAAAAATCCATAATTGTTAGTTCTTCTTACTTGTTTCATAATCATTATTAGTTGAAACCCTAGGAGGAGTATAAGTGCATACACCCTCCATCAAGCTTCATCTCATTTACTAGTTGACAAGTCAATTTTTGCAAGGTTGCTAGGAGGAGTAGGAGGGTGTACACTCTCCTAGATTTACCTAACTTTTATTTGCATGCCCTAGGGAGTAAAAGGATTTACATCCCTAGGGATATTTTGTATCTAACTCTTACAATCGAAGACTCCTCTTACCCAATATTTTAAAGGCACTAATCTGAAATTTGCATTGGAGAAATAAAATTACTTGCATTGGGTAACGTGTGTTGACCGCCTATCCAACATAGGGGTCAATTCCATGTGCCATGAAGAGATGCATCATCAGCTCATTTGTCGAAGACTTTGGTTTTACAGCGCATGTTTGGCCCCAACACTTCTTTTGTAATTGGAATTTCCGCACCCCTGCGTGGGTGTTGACGGGCGAAATTGACCATCCGTCAACTGAGAGAGTGGAACCGGTCCGGGGTTGTCTAATAACCCAAGCCGTTTGGAATGAACCACCCTGACGGGTTTAACGGCTCCGTTGGCCACTCTAAGGTCCTAAGAAAACCAAAGATAAAACTAATCTAAACTAACTAATTTAAAACAAATAAAACTAACTAAACTAACTAAAACTAATAAAACAAACTAACTAAAACTAAATACAAAAAACTAAACTAACAATAAATAAATAAAAATAAACTAATACACTAATCTAATTAAAACAAACTACTAAATAAATTAAACTAAAACTAAACATAAACTACTCTAACTATTCTATATACAAACTACTAATTACTATTACACTAACTTTAATAATTAACTATCTAATTACTAATTGAATTACAACTTATTCACAAATATACATTATCTACAACTTGCAGATTTGAATAAAACCTGTGAAACTCATTATGTTCTGCCCTAAGACAACGAGATGTGTTATTGTTGATTTTTTATAAATAAGAGATAAAACTTACTGAAATTAAACAATCTAATATATTAAACATATATATCTAACTAAAAATACTAACAAATATACTAACAAATAAATGACAAAATGACCTGAAAATGCTCCTAATTTGTCCTGTGTATGATGACTTCGAAGCTGGTCGGAGGAAGGAAACTCGCACCGGTTAATCCATAAGCTTCTCGTAAACGATAGGCTGTGCTACTCTTTGAGTTGTTTACAGGACAAACAAGACATAAAAAATCATAACAATTATATGATTTATAAATCTCTGCAATAAGGGAAACCTAATATGCAAAAACTTATACTTGATAATTCAACTTATGAAGAAGAGAAATCTATCGTTCACAAACTGAATCAAACAATTGTTATGTTTTTCAAATACTAGAAGAAATCAGATATGGAATACAGTGATTAAATCATACATTTGCAAAAGACTAAGATAGCTAAAGTAGTCATTAACCAAATACAAATTGATATACATAACATGAAACAAAATATTGATATCATGTGAAGCTAAAGCTGTAACAAAACACCAAATTCTGCCTCAGTTTGTATTAAAATTCCATATCCTTGTTCTCCCACGAATGATGATCATATTATTACAAAAATAATAAGTATATATAAGTTTCTCCACAAGGTAAAACCTCCCTGTGGATAGTATCAAACTGTTTACATAATCTGGGAAGATATTCCCAAAATCAACTAAACTAGGAAATTAAATGACATCAAAATATTTCAAATATCCCCTAACTGCTCATCAAATCCACTGCAATTTCGAATTCATTTGCAATAGACCAAAAATAACAAATTAGAAAGATATTTTATTAGCAAAACAATAAAAATTTGAACCTACAGACTTAGCTACATAATCATCTGATTCTGTAGCTAGTCTAAAATAACATACAGGATCAGAATTGAAATCAAATCAAATCTTTTAAAAGAATCAAAACCAATTATCTTCCAATGATCATTTAAAACGAATCACTCAAGATTCAAATGATTTTATCATTCAATATTAAACATAATCTAAAGTGATTCAAACGAAAACAAGGGTAAGAATACTCCGTTTTACTATTACCATAAAATCGGGTCGAATAGTAACAAGACTATTTCATATCCAATTTGAATCGATAATAAATCATATCATATGCGATACGATCTAATCCAACACAATCATTTTCCACTCGTTATAGCTATAATGATGTATCAAAAGATTCATGTCGTTCAATCAAATATAAAGATAGAAAGACTGTTTCGATTATGTGTAAATGAAATCATACGTAACAGCCTCAACCCAACCAATTTCGTGATTGATCCTTGCACAGTCAACARACAGGATCGATTAATTGTGATCACAATCTTAATAGAATCAACATAAGTTATAATTGCAAACTGGGCAAATAATCAAAACACATCACGACTGAGTTTAATATAGAAATAAATCGTGAATCTGGATGTAGTCAAACTCGTTCTATGAATCAAATTCAAACAGGGTATCCATTTTAATACGAATCCGACTGATAACATGGTCGAGCTAACAGAAAACCAATGCGAATTAACCGGCTGGGTTTTATCATAATCGTTATGAATTGAAACTGTTCACGATTTGGGTGAATTTGTACAGAATCACATTGAAAATAATCCGAATTGTATTCCTGTTGATCGAAAGTCATATGGACATAAAACCGTAACAGTTAACCATTATTGCCAATCATATCGTATACATTATAACCAAATCGAACTGAAATGTGATTGTATTTAAAATTGAAATATGAGAAACGACTTCTATCTAAAATAGATACAAACGACTTCAATTAACAACAGAGCATTCATTTTAGCTAAATCAAACAAAATTAAATCCACACCAAGATCAATCAAATCGATGAAAATCCAATCGAAGCTAAACTGGAAAACGAACTTCCATTTAATCAAAGCAAAGCTATGTATAGAGTGACATAGCCAATCAATGTTGTAAACAGAGCTATTCAAAACGAATTCGAATTCGTTATATAAACAAGCGATATCAAAACATATCTATGTGAGGCTGCTCAAATTATGCCAACTTAGAATTCACGACCGCTGTAGCTGATTCCACATATTTTAAACAAGATGAAACCTGTCATCTTTTGTTTTTTATCAGTGGCTTGTAGCTTAGCCTTTTGACTGGTAAGCAGTGCAACCTGGTCCTCCAAAGAGTGAATTCTTGACTGTAGCATCGACACATCAAGATAATATCTCTCTAACCACGAGATGCATTGATCACAGGGTGGCACTGTAGGTTTAGATAGAGCAGGAGAGGGTTTGGATGAATGACTGGGGGTTTCACAAGACAGCTTAATGCCTGGGTAGTTAGGGTCGTCCTGTAGGCAAGGGGGTAGGTTTGTCACAAAGTCATACGAGGGTTCAACACACAAACCTTCCGAATAGGGGTATTCGCTAGCCAAGAAACGCTCAACTTTCGAATCAAAGTCCTCACTCAACACGATAGGGTTTGGATCGATAGGAGGTTTTGGCTTATTTCTTGCCATTCGTGAAATTAAACGGGCATCCTTTTTGCCTTTGGCGTTCACAGTGGGTTTGGCTTTGGGCCTCTTGCTCATAGTCTCAGCGTTCTTAGTCATAGTGTGGGGTAGGTCGATAGGTGAATCGATCAAGGGTTTAGGTAACAGGATGCTGTAGGGTACCGGGGGTACAGTCTTGTCCTCGTTCACCACAGGTTTGTCAATCTGTGGAGGGTTCGAATCCTCAAAGTCATTCCGAGCAAGGAAATTGCTCCAACATTCTCTGCGTAAACCCAAATGACAGACAACAATAATCTTAACCAGCCCATAATGAAAAAGGCTACTATCAGCCTGGTTCCTTTTGTACTTCTTTGACATCTTAAACAGGCTTCTATGAAAATAATATGGCATATTGAGCTGATAACCCATAAAAACCATAAGCAAACGAAGGTGGTGTAAGAAAACAAACCCGTACTGACCTTCGCAGGTGATAAACTGTTTGATTATCATCAATAAATCATGCCAGCGTTGTTTAAGCATGGTCACTGGCAGACCTTTATCACAGGAGGTAACTTTACGCGACTGGAAGAGCAGTGTCCATGGGACCTCTTCTACTTTGCAA
>SNQJ01S0021649.1:67985-103836 GCA_010110895.2 Picea sitchensis | reverse complement strand
TATGACAATTCAAATAGTAATCGAAATGTGACCACGAAAGGAGAAGTTTTCACGCTTACAGTCGTGAAAACTTAATGGAAACAAATTTGCAAATGTCGCAAGAAATGAAAATATCGTCTATTTGAAAAATGTGACTAACAATTTGAAGTTCAGAAGACATAGGTGTAGGCAGCTTATAGGTTAATAGAAAAAATTGAATTGTCTGCCAACAGTGGGTCAATAATGTAATAGGTCTGCATGAGTCCTAGTTAGGTCAGTTACCTTGGGATCGGTTCATTGGGAGAGTTCCTTTCACCGAAGGTTTTTTATCCTCAGGTTATCAATTGGGATTTTCAACCTTATTGATTTCCCTTGAGTTTTTCCTTCACACTTGCAATAATTCCTCCAAAGTGGTGAACGACGTTCTAATGGGCTTATCTTCTGGTAACTATTGTTTAGGGATGATGTAAATGACTATTCAAGACATCTTAGAAAGTTTCACGGAATTCTGACGAGTCTAGATTAGTTTTTTTTAATTAATTATTTTTTAATTAAATTTCCGTAAGTTTGGAGGTTTAATTATTTAATTAATTGATTATTTTTTAGCAAAAATTGTAAAAACTAGGTCCTTGGACTTTTGATAGAGGTATTTGTGCTCAAAAGAAATGGAATGAGACCCCCTACATCCTTTGACCAAGTTTCAGCTCAGTCAGACAACTTTTTCTATGGGTTTGTCCACTGGAGTGTCAGTCAGTAAAAAACAACAATTTTAATTGTTAAGTCTTGACATAACAAAAAATGTAAAAATTGTAATAATGAGTTAAAAGGATGATAAAAGGTGGATAAAAATTGAGAGTTTACCTAGCCATTTCCTAACCCACCTAACTTGTTCTAACCTATTTCTAACCCCTCACCCACCTCACTCACTCAACCCTCACGCCCCTTGGGAGAAGTGACGCCCACCCAGCTAACAAAACGTTGCAACTTGAAGTTGGATGTGTGGGGGGGGCCTCTCACATGTGGCATGCTTCTCCTAGGCCTCCACGTCACCTCCTAGCATGTATCCACTCCCTTTCATCCATCTAATCCCCTCCATTCCTTTCCTCTCCCCCAAGTGGTTCACCCTCCTAGGAGAGTTACGCCCCCCCTCACTTGGGAAAATTCTAGAAAATATTTTTAAATATTTTTGGGCCCCTTCTCTCACTTAGCACACTTCCCTAGCCTCCCACTACCCTCTTTGCTTGATCCCAACACTCCCACACCCATCCACCTCATGGATCCATGATCCAAACCCTAGATGGTGCGCCCTACCCTTGGGATTCTAGCTTGTGCTTGGTGGTGGACACTTGACATTGATCCAAGAGGGGTGAGTTTGCCTCTCCAAGTATAAATAGATCTATTTTCTCATTCTCTCCCCACCATATCTTGAGCTATTGTTATGCTACTTGATTTTCCACTCTCTCTCTCTCTCTCTTTCTTGTTTATCTTCCATTCTTTGGCTCTTAGGGTTTTGGAGCAAGTATTTCTCCATATCCATTTTTGAGTAATAATAAAGGAGAAACTTTGGAGGATCATTGGAAGAGAAACAAGTATTTTTTTTCTTTCTACATATGAGGTAATATTGTTTTGATTTGGCATGATGTATGCATAGATTAGATCCTGGGTAAAGTGTTACTTGGGTAGATCTAACAACGAGTATTCTTGTAGATCTATATATGTGGGTTTGCTAGATAGGGTGCAAATATTTTATTTTATTAGCATATCCAATCATATTATCTTTGTATGCATAGATCTTGTCAAGTTTTTGTAGGTTTGGCCTCGAGGGTTTTATTGTGAATGCCTCAAGGAAGAGTCCTCCCTTAAAGCACACATAAACTCATTTTTTCTCTCTCTTTTACTCATTCTTTCACTTGCTTATCATTCTATATATATTTCATCTAGCTTAACATAGATTAATGGTCACTTTAATCATATTTTATCTCGAGTTTTAAAGGAGAAAAATTTCTACCCCAAAACATAAATTTTTGTTCACATTGTTGGTTGTGTGTAGATTTTCCAGCAAGCATAGCTTGTTGGTTTTTGTAGGTTTGCAACAGGTTGAGAGGAGTTTTTCTACCCAAAATAATCCACACAACACTCCAAGGCCCTCCTACAAATTGGTAGCTATTTCTCAACCTTTTATTTCAAGTTTTAGGGCTTCTTGTGCATAGATCTACTTGTTTCTAGTCATTTTTAGTGGCTCATTAGCTTGGGAGAAGGATTGGTACACCCTCTCCCCCCCCTCCCCCCCAAGGGTGAGCTTATGATAACTTAGGGTAAGTGAAAATTTCATCTTTTCAATTTTTGAGCATCTCCTTAAGCTAGGACGTGGAGTTTGGATAATGACTTGTTGATAAGTGTTTAGTTGCTTGCTTCTCATTTCTTTATCTCTCAAGTAATCTCTAAATTGCCTACACTTTGGGAGAGTAATACCCAAAATCATAAGGGTAGGATTAACAATGTGTTGAAGTCTTTTCTAAAGCTTAATGGTTAAAATATTCTAGATCTAGATATTCACATCACACACTAATCCTTAGCTTAAGCCCTTGGGGCATAATCAACTTGTTAATCCTATTTGCATGTCATAAGCCTTTTTCAAGATCTATCTTATCTTATTCACATGATTTAATCCAACACATTAAATGGTTAGTGCTTAGACGGTTTAGCAAGTGATCTTCTTTTCATGTTATAACATCTTAATGCCACTTGCCATCACACTCAAGTTAATAATTGTTGGATAAGTTGATAAGTGTAGGCACATCGCTAAATTTTCAAGCTTCTCTTAAACACTTAAAGCTTCTTCTCTTAATGCTCTAACAACATAAGATAAGTGTTATAAGCTTGAGTTATTCTTTTATTCTTTGGCAAGTTGTTCTTGCCCTTGTGCTTTAGCATTTTTTCATAACAAGCTATTTCATGTTTATGGTTTAATCATGGTGACAACCTAAATCTTCATTTCAACTTGCTTTCCATTGCTTTACATGTGTTGAGTTCTTTCTTCATATGCTTAAATAACACACTTCATAAGCTGAAGTAAGTTTCGGTTTTGACATTTATCCATCATTTTAAGACATCATAAAGTCACTAAAACACTTAAGAATACACTTAAAAGTCTAACCAATTGATATACCAACTTAATAGACTTAATAGGGTACCTTAGACCACCATCTTCACCATCTAAAACAAGGATTGAGGAGAGAAACAAAAGGTGTTATGTCGGGGATGGTCTCATGGCGCGGAGCGTCCTTTCCGTAAAAACTCAATTTTTCGGGTTGACCTGCGAAGTTAGGGTAGGCCTCGTTGCCTCACTTCTTGAGCATCCAACAATTATTTGACAACCAGGGGAGGAGGTTTTTGGTGAAATACCTAATAAGGGTAATTAAATTCTTACAATCTCAAAGAACCCTTAACTCACTAAGTAATTAAACCTTGGGCTCAATACTTGTAATTCAATCTCTCATCTAATAATACTTTGTGGGTTAAATAACTAAGGTGTTGGATATTTTAATCATTGTGGGACACTTAAGCTTTAATTTCTAAATCTTCTAGGCATCCTTGTGAAGTGTGAATGTTGATGTGTTGATGATGATAATGCTTTTATCTCCTTTATATACTGCACATATAAACATAATGTGGTTAGCTTGTTACATTGTATCATTGTACCTTTATCATTATTTATTGTAAGTATTTGTATCTAGCATTCTTGTGGATTAACTATTCTTTTATAATCTTGTAATCATATTGTAACGAAACACCCTAACATCTAGTTGACCCCTTGCCCAACCTAGGCACTAGTCTTAGTTGACCTAGCAAAATGCTTTCTTGACATTCTAAACCTTTGCATCTTGCATTGCTGCCTTAGCATCATAGGTTAGACTACCCCCCAACTCTAACAAATTAAAATCAACTCCTAGAACTTAAACTCTAAATCTTATCTAGAAACTAGGGACTACCCCCATTGGCTTCCCTAGGAGTGAGCCTAGACGGAAGAGGTTCAAGCCAAAGTGACATCGTGGGCTTTGAACCTAGGCATTGTGTCTCCAAGGACACACTAAGTGAGCAGGACTTGGCTCATGTTTGCAAGTGTGTATAAGGACGACAACAACATGATTTTACGAGATTTTCAAATTGTCTGAAGTGCAAGCAATTCTACATGCTACTAGTTTGCTTATGCCACTAGAGTGCCATCTTTTTCCAAGTAACTCTTATTGATGTTATAAATTGAAGATACAACCATTAGGGTTGGAACAAATCACTTTAAATCTTTCACTTTACTCTCATTTCAATCGTCAAAGTTTGCTAGAAAGCTACCAAATTAATCTACTAGTTGTTGTGCTTTTTTGGGTGGTTTACTTGCAAGTTTCGATGGTTGGATTTTTTTGTTGTAGCACTTGTTTGATACATCCATAAGGATGGAATAATATCTCTTCAATACTTGTATCTAACAACCTTTAATTGTTGCTAAATTCTTGTGCTATCATACTTGAGTTACACAAGTAACTGCGAGTTAGTTTCTTGCACATCTTCTTGGAATTTTAGTGACTTGTTTAACATCTCTTTTTATCATTTCATTGTTGATTTATATCACTATATACTGCTGCTAATTAGGACAAAAATTTTCACTTGCTTGTCCATTAGATTATTGAGCTTGTATCTTGTATTTTGTTGCGTCTCGAGCAGGTACAACAATATTCCACAGGTACTCAAACTCTTGGAAACCATTGACCATCTCCGAGACTTTTTTCCAAGTCATTCTCCACTTAGTAGTTTGACCTATAGGGATATCACTTCTATAAACTCACTTTCCATCTCATTCCCCCCTAGGGTCACCTGGGATTCCCCCCTTGTGTTGGATTGATCCTACTAAAGCGAGGGGAGGGTTTATCTAAGGTGACACTGGGTAGACTCTCCCATAGTCATCTCCATCTTGTGGTTTGGGTCGGACTTTTCCCAACCTACAGTTTGTGCGATAACATTTTGGCGTCGTTGTCGGGGAGGATTTTGAATCCTCTTTCATGCCCTAAGGACACTTTGGCAAGATTCCTTCCCAAATCCTTTATCCCTAGCTTGCCTAACGACTCCACTTGAAGGACGTTCCCCTTCCACCCTTGATAAGCTTGTCTTAAAGCTCATCTGACGACTCCATTATGGGATGTACCTAGAAAAAACATTACCCAAGTCCCAAGGATGCTTCCAAGCATCATAAACCTTCATCCAAACGGTCTAGTCCTCTGTCATCTCCCACTTCTCATGATTATCCATCTACCTCTCCTACCCCTCCATCTTCACCTACTTCCTCTACATCTCTACTTTCATCTGTGCCTAGTTCACCAAGTACTACTTGGAGCTCGTGGGTTAAAGATGCATACAAACCTTTAGACATGAAAAAGATCCATGTATGTCCTCACAAACTCCCAAGGGACTTTAAAGAATGGCTCCCTATCTTTTCAGGAGATGATTTCGTCACAACCGAAGATCATTTAGATACCTTCATTCGCACCCTTGAACCCTACGACCAACATGAAGATGTTCAGATGAGAATCTTCTCCTACACTCTTGTTGTAAGGGCTAAGGAGTGGTATGATAGTATTTTCCCAGGACGATCACAAGTTGGGCTCTTTTTCGAGAACGTTTTGCCAGAAAATTCGAGAAAAAACAAAGATTGTTAGTCCCTTTATGACCAACTCTATAACTACAAAAGAAAACCAGGGGAAAACATAAAAGACTTCAATGATAGGTTCAATACCCTTGTGAAGATATTTCCTCAAGATTTTAAGCCTTCTCAAAATACCATCCTCGAGTCCTACATATCAACTATGAAAGATCCCTACAGAGCTCTAATTGGAAAGGGAATCCCTACAACTTTATTTGAAGCCCAAGAAAGGGTGTGTGAGATCGAAAAGAACATAGCATTTTCTCTCTGTCAATATGAGGATTGTCTTGAGGAAATCATTCAGATAAATCAAGTTGCAGACCTTGTCGTTCTAGACCCTCCCCACAGTGTTAGGACATACTTGCAAAGGGAACGAGAGATCACTAACCAAGTTGTTGGTCACATTATGACTCTTTTGGGGAAAGATAAAGAGCCAACATCTGAACAAATACCCCCCCCCTATAAATGAGATTTTGAAAGTTGAAAGAAAACGAGCAGCAAGGCGGGTTTAAAAGAAGTTTTTCCAACATATTCAACAAGCTCTGACTGAGCCATGCAAAGAGAAGGAAATTGGTGCAATCGAGAACAAAGAGAAGGCTGTGTCCCCAAACAAGACCAAAAAAGAATACTTTGTAAAAGATCATGCCAACATAACCCATCAAGTTCTAGATGAAGGGATTGACAACACCTTCATTTTGGAAAAATCCCTTTTTCTAGACGGAGAAAGGAAGGGTGGATTTTGGGGATTAGACTTCGATTGCGTGCACTCAAGCTCAGGCTCAGGTGCAAGAATAGTTTTGAGATCATTGGATAATGAGACTACCATGTTCTCATACAAGCTTGAGTTTAACTGGACAAACAACATCGCCAAGTATGAAGCCCTCATTTTGGGCATGAACCTTTCCATTGATATGAACATCAAGTCCATGCATGTAAGAGGAGACTCGGACTTGATCGTTTCACAAGTTAACAAGAAGTTCGCTGCTAAGAACCAAGGTTGAAACAATACAGAGATGTCATCTGGGATGCCATGAAGAGATTTGATAACTTTTCGATTGAAGCCATCCCTAGAGAAGAGAATCATTTGGTGGATAACCTTGTCATATCCGCATCTGCTTTACAGTTTTTCAAAGAGATTGATCTCTACAAAGTGGAAGTAAATTTTAGGCCTTCAATACTTGATAACTTGGAGCATTGACAACTTTTTGATAATGAAAACCAGATTCTGTGTTTCCTCCAGAATGAAGGTGAATACTCAGAAGCTCAGATAAATTTGTTGGCAAAAGAAGCAAATATTGAGATCATTGATTTCCTTGATGGACCCTTACCAAAAGGTGTCGCCCCCCTAGATAGAATTTTTGATCGAAATGACATGTATAAGGGGAATTCGTTAAACAAAATCGATGATGAGGTCATTGAATTCAATATTGGCATTGAGGAATCCCCAAAAATGGTCAAATTTGGGAAAGGAACAACACTCGATGAGAGGGAGAAGTAATTTCCCTCATAAGAGAATTTAAGGATGTTTTCACTTGGTCATACGAAGATCTGAAGGCTTACAGATAGGACGCCATACATCACGTTATTCCCCTTAAGGAAGACACAAAACTCTTGAGGCATGTTATCCCCTAGCCTAGGGATAACTAAGGAGATTATGTCTCGAGGCCCACGGGTCCTAGACATGGAGTACCAAGAGCCATATTGACTTTGGCCTGGCCTTGGAGGGCCCATCCCTCTTCTTATTTAGTGCCTCCACCTTGTCAGCAACAACAACATGCATCCATCAGCCTGTTCCTTTAGCAACAGTGGGTCTTACTCCATGAGGTAATGCGTCAGTGTATCATGGTATGTGTCACTCTGATTTTCAAAACTTTGAATATGTGCATTTAATTCATTTTTACTTCTAACGTGTGCTTGGAACTTATGTCTTTCCACTTGTCCACACATGGGGGGAATGACAGGATGCCCTAGTAAGTTGGCTCCCATAGGGCTTGAGTTTCCAATGGGGTGGTTCATGAAAGGTCATCGTTCGTTCCCACCATACTTACCACTTTTCATCTTTTTCCCTCTCATCCATCCTATACATTGGTCCAGGCATTGGGTTTGCCAAGCTAACAAAGGGTTGTACCTTACCTTGTGGGAAGAAGGGGTTAAAGGCCCAGAGAGTAAAAGTAGTTGGAAAAAGATAAAAGACAAAAGAATGAAACCTTTAGATGCTTCGTCCAGGGATCCCCGAGAAAGAAATAAAAAGCTTCTCAGCAAGAAACAAAGGGACCCGTAAAAATATTAAAATCAAGACCTAGTTGGAGGATAGGGGGTCTCATCACGAGCCATTTTATTAGGTCCATGGGAATGTAGCGGTATGACACTACCATTCAGCTGGTCACCATGCCAGGGTAGTGGCTCTTGGTGGCATGACCAAGAGAATGGGGGTCTCATCACAAGCCAACCTTCTCATTTCTGTGAAATGCTTGTGGGTAACATTGTCACCACTGGTCACCACGTGTAACATCTCTAACCACCCATGGTTGAGCCACGCTACACGAGGGAACACTTTTGTTCTCTCACTGCGGAACATACTATAACATACCCAGTATTCAACTAAGCTATGCCACATAAATTTTCTCTTCAAACTGCATGCAATTATAACATATACATACAACGCTCTTGCAAAAGCTTTACATATAAACATAAACAAACAATTGCATTCTGTAAATATACAATTTCATACTAAAATAACAGTAAACACAGAAATGCAGCATATACAGGGAAATACCCATAAACATACAGACAGTTATAATCACACATATGATAAACTGTAACATAAGCACGTAAATAACAATGCAACATGTAAATTTATCACACGATTGGTACTTATCTTGGAAAGATTGTCACCAACTGCGTGCAGACCGTCCACGAACCTCCCAGCCTTAGACTACATTGTTCATCACTCTCAACAGTGAGTCACCCCCGAGCTGGGACTAAACTCCACCCAGGTAAAGAGATTCCTAACCAGGCTAAAGGCTCATAGACAACAGGAAAGACTCCCTCTCAGGTGCTCACTCAAATAACAACCTACAACCTCTCATTCCCCATATGCCTATCCCACCTAAGGAAGTGTGCCCCTTCTCTTCTCAACAGTCCTTCGGTTGCCCCACTTCCCTTCCAGGGCTTCAACAACAGGTCGAACATGAAGTCTCATAGAATTGTAGCTCCAGTTTAGCACCTTCAGGAAATCAATTACCAACAATTCTCTCGCTCAGAGAATTGCTCACGGGCCTGACAACCCACCTCTTCAATTTTCCATAGGCCTGACAACTCGCTTCTTCTATCCCCTTCCCAAGATAACCAGGTACACCAACAGGAAAATGGTTAGGGAAACAAGATCAGATACAGTGAAATGAAATGTTTGAAGGATAACTGACTGTGTGAGTGAAAATGGTCATGGAATCATTGTTTGGATGACTGAATGATGGAAGGAATCATGGGAGATATGATCATCCAAATGATGGAGAGAGTGTTCTAATGAGTTAATTCCTCACGATATGTATGCATATCCCCAACTTGACACTTGTCATTTTGGAAGCTACTTTGGTCCACTTGTCCCCAACTTTAGAACTTAGGATAAAATAATTATCCATACTTTATGTTTTAAGAAATATTAATATAATATTCTTTTTTGGCTTAATCTCTCTAGCTTAGCCTTTTTCCTTAACTTTTGTCCCTCCCTTTCCCTAACTGGTGGAGTTCAGTCCCCCATCTCTTTTATCGTGGTCAGTCTGTGCGCAACGATGTATTTTATATTAATCATGAGACATATACAAAATAGTCACACTAGCCTTTAACATCTAGGCGCACTGGTCTAATTCCAAAACATAAGCATCCCAACTTATATTCACTGGCTCACCAACCTATAACACATATCATATACACAAGGCTCGCTGATCTCCATACTGCATGCATTTTAGTTACTGCGCACGGCATCCGGGAATATGCACACTACATCATTTTACTGCGCAGTACATGCGCACATTATGCCATAAAAGGTGCATTACAAAATGATGTCAAAACATCTCACCAACTTAAGTACACTTACATTACATTTACAATTGGGTTCGGCCGAGGGATATTACAATCCCCTCCCCTTATTTATGCACTATCCTCAGTGCATCATATACCCATATACAACAAAATTTTCAAAAATCCTAAAAAAGATGCGGGTATTCTGTCCACATTGCATCCTCATGCTCCCAAGTAGCATCTGTAGTACTGTACCAAGTCCATTCAACCTTTACAAGCCCTATGGCTCGATTCTGGAGCTGCTTGATTTTTTGGTCTAGAATGTGCACCGGATGCACTTGAAAAGCGCCTTCTTGCTCCACCTGAATCACATTCCAATCAATAACATCATTAGTATCATGTATATATTTCTTTAGCAATGATACATGGAATACATTATGAACAGACATAGATGTAGGCAATGCAATCATATAAGCAACTGGACCAATCCTCTCTAGGATTTCAAATGGCCCACAAAATCTGGTTGCCAACTTGGCGTAGCTTCCTAGCTTCAGGGAACTCCTGTTAGCTTTCACCTTTAGGAAAACATGATCACCCACTTTGAACTCTCTGTGGGTTTTGTTCTTATCGACATAGTTTTTCTGCCTGTCTTGGGCAACTTTTAAATTCTTCTTAATTTTTATCATTTGGTCCTCCATCTCCTTGAGCAACTCTGGCCCAACTACTGTCATATCAACTAGATTATCCCAACTCACTGGAGTATTGCACTTTTTTCCTTAAAGTGCTTCAAATGGGCTCATCTTCAACGATGCCTGATACCCATTATTGTAAGCGAATTCTACCAAGTGTAGGTAGTCTTTCCATTTCGATGGTTTGTCAATCACATACATTCTCAGTATGTCTTCTATCACTCTGTTCACCCTTTCTGTCTGTCCATCAGACTCGGGATGATAAGTTGTACTAAAGTTCAGATTCATTCTGAATCCTTTGAACAATCCTTTCTAGAAATTCGAGGTGAATTTCGGGTCTTTGTCAGACATAATTGTTTTAGGAATTCCGTGCATTCGTGCCACTTCCTTCATGAAAATATCAACAACATCTGTTGCATTGTGAGTAGTTTTCAGTGGAATAAAATGGGCAACTTTTGTAAGCTTGTCCACCACCACCATGATCGAATCATGCGGCTTGCCTGTTCTGGGAAATCCCGTAATAAAATCCATTGTCACCACTTCTCACTTCCATTCAGGAATAGGCAAAGTTTGCAACTACCTTGCTAGGTGCCTATGCTCAGCTTTAAATTTCTCGCATTCCATACATCTAGCGATGTATTCAACGATCTCTCTCTTCATACCTGGCCAAAAGTGATGGCTCTTGACCGTTGTCACGGTTTTCTGATATCCAGAGTGCCCTGCATAAGGGACATTATTCATTTCATGCAAAATCATACATTTCAAGTCCTAGACATTTGGAACAAAAATTATGTTCTTGTGCAATAGTATTCCATCTATTCCCAAATTATAAATATCCACCTTTTGTGGCATCTTACCCTGTTGTAGCTTTGCTACCAAATCTCTGTATTGCATATCTGCATTTGCAGCCTCCAGAATTTTGTTTTTAATATCAGTATGATACATGCTAATGGTTGTAGCATGTAGTTTATGCACCCTCCTGATGAGTGCATCAACCACTTTATTCTCTTTCCCCTTGATATGTTTTATATCAAAGCCATATTCGCTTAGAAATTCTAACCATCGACTTTGTCTAACATTTAGATTTGGATGATCAAATAAATATTTCAGACCATTGTGGTATGTTCTTAGCTCAAACCTCTTCCCCATGAGGCAATGTTTCCATTTACTTAAGGTATGCACTATGGCTACCAACTGCAAATCATGAGTGGCATACTTTCTTTCATGCTCCTTCCACTTTCTTGATTCATAAGATATAACAAACCCATTTTGACTGAGGAGTCCACCAAGTCCTTCATTACATGCATCTATGCATACAATGAAGTCTTCATTTGGGTCTGCTATCCTTAATATTGGAGCACTTGTCAATAATTGTTTCAAGACTCTTTTTGCAATCCAGTGTCCACTGAAACTTCACACCCTTTCTTTGCAAGAAAGTGATTGGGTGTGCAATCTTTGAGAATCCTTCATTAAATCTCCTATAGTAACCTGCAAGACCCATGGATAATTTCACCTCTGTCACATTCTTCGGCGCTGACCATTCTCTAATGGCTTCTATCTTCTCAGGATCCACTGCTATCCCATCCTTTGAAATGATATGCCCCAAATAATGAATTTGTTTCTGATAAAATGAGCACTTGCTCAATTTGACATACAACTGATGCTCCCTTAATACTTGCAACACCATCCTCAAATGATATTCATGCTCTTCTTTTGACTTAGAATATATAAGAATGTTATCCAAAAAGACAATGACAAACTTGTCTAAATATTCTTGGAAAACACCATTCATTAAGAACATGAAAACAACTGGTGCATTTGACAACCCAAATGCACCATTATGAACTCATAATGACCATACCTTGTCCTGAAGGCGGTCTTGCTGATATCTTCCTCTTTAATACTTACCTGATGGTATCCTGATCTGAGATATATCTTTGAAAATATCTTTGCATACTTTAATTGATCAAAGAGATCATCAATCCTTGGTAGATGATACTTGTTCTTAACAGTCACTTTATTCAACTGTCTGAAATCAATGCACAATCTTAATGTTCCATCTTTCTTTTTCACAAACAAGACTGGGGCACCTCAAGGTGACACACTTGGGCATATATACCCCTTCTTTAGAAGTTCTTCAAGCTGCATCTGAAACTCCTTCAATTCTAGTGTACTCATTCTGTAAGGAGTCTTTGACACTAGAGTTGCTCCAGGCATTAGATTTATAGAGAAATCAATGTCTCTCTTTGGGGGTAGTCCTGGTACTTCCTTGAACACATCTTCAAATTCTTCCAGGACTACATAATATTCCAAATTTGGCACCTTATCTTTAGGTGTCTTCCATATGAGTTGCAAATATTTGACACCCTTTTCTGTAACATTTCTTTAGCTGCAATGCTAAAATTTCTCTAATGGTTACTGCTTTGGGAATTCCTTGCACTTTCCTTAGTTTCCCTTCCTCATCCAAGTAAGTAAATGCTTTGTCATGACATTCCAGGAGAGCATGATGTTAGTCCAACCAATCCATCCCAATTAGACAGTCATAGGAACCTCAAGGCAAGATGTTCAAATCTGCCTTGGTGTTCAGTCCATTCATGTTCATGAGGCATGGCTTAACCATCTCATTAAATTTTCTTATGGATCTTGTATCCAACTGCACCAACCAAGATTTCTCATGCTTGCTTCTTGGAAAATGCAAACTTTCCACCATCTTAGGGTCTACATAACTATGACTAGCTCCTAAATCAATTAAAATAACAATGGTTTGGTGGTTGATCATACCTTCCACTTCAATCTTGTGGGACTGATACTTTGCTTGCTTATTGTCCAGGGCTGCATAGATCCTTGGCACATTTCTGCCCATGTCCTCCACTGTTTCAGCTTGTTGTACATTGTGAACAACCCATCATTTTTCACTTCTGTGAGGACAATCTCTGAACATATGATCTCCTTTACAACCCCAACATTGAATAGGTGGCTGCCTTGGCCTTTGACTCCCTGTGTCAAACATTCTGGGTTCTTTAGGTGTTTGCTGTCCCTGTGGATTATTTCTGAAGAATGGCGGCTTAGCTCCCTTCTTCCTCTGATCCATCTTGAATTTCTTTTTGTCTTCCCAAGCCTTTTGAAAATTTGGCCTTGCTTTCTGCTGATCATATAGGCATTTAGCTCGCCTTATGGTCTTTTCCAATGTCTTGGGTTCATCATATTGTATTTTTTCACTCATGAATGATGGCAATCCACTCAAATACCTTTGAATTTTGACTGTCTTATCTTTGATGAAAGAGACATACTTCAACAGTTCTAGAAACCTTCTCTCATATTCATCTATGGTCATACTTCCAAGCTTGAGTTAAAAAAACTCTCTCATTTTCTTTTCATAATATCTCTTAGTCAAGTATTTCTTCTCAAAACACTTCTTGAATTCCCTCCAAGTAACATTTTTCTCCTTAATGTGCTGCACCTGCACAAGCCGATCCCACCACATGGAGGCCTTTCCCTTGAGTTGATAGATAACAATTCTACCTTCTGCATGAGAAGAATAATTATACAATGGAAAATACTTTCTCATGCCCATCAACCACGTTTATGCATCTTCATCCTTCTTGTGCTCACCATCAAACGTAGGAGGTTTGATTTTTTTCATTTCTCCTCGTAGCTCATCCACCCCAGACCTCTTATGCCTTCTGACAGGGGATGGACTCGAGTTGTTGCCTGCTCTTTTATTGGAATGCCTTGGGGAGTGATGGTGGTGTCTGCTAACACTTCTTGCTTTTCTTTTCTCATCTGAAGGCTTGTGACTTCTAGATTTGCTTGAGCCACTCTCCTTATTCAATTTATTTTCTATTATGTTCAATCCCTCCAATAAATTCATGTTGAAGTCATCCTGCTGCTCCTTGGCTCTCATAAGCCTTTTATTATCAGCCTTATGGCTTTGGATATCATTCTGCAAATTTTTAATGGTCTCTTTCATATTCATGTTTTCATTCATTTCTTCTCCATGTCCATTGGAGTTTGTTCCTTCAATGCCCAAATGGACATCCATCCCTCTGCTCTCATTTTGCTAACTGTAATTCCCCTGTACCTCTTCCATTCCTATGGATTATGCACTGATTTGATCTGATCTAGTTGTTGTTAATTCTGCAAAATGCCCAGCCATCGAAACTTATCAGGCTAACTAATTCAACAATTCGTGAAAACAAATATGAACCATTTTGGTTCAATATATACATCACAATTATCTCTTCTGATTTCCTGGTGTTACCACCATGACGATTTTTATATAAGACCCAAGTCTTGGGATACATCGGGGCGAAATACAGTTTTCCAAAACCACTTTTGCCAAAATCTCGATGTCACGTGCTTCAATATGTCAAAACCACCACTCGTAGAACGAGCGAAGGCTAGTCAGATCACCCCGTTTCACTCGTTCGGTACTTCACAGCCGTATGATGTCAAGTGAATGCCGCCATATAATGAACTCAAAAGCTAATCATTTGAAATGGATTAACCGCGCATGACAAACCAACGTATTTGTATGTAAGTCTGTCTGTGATTCATGATTGAGATTCTATAAATACCAATTCTCAAGTATGGAGGCATCATCTTATCCATAAACGAAGTAATATTCAAATTTGTTCGACCTTCTAATCTCTGTAAAACATTTCGGTGTCCACGAAATTGAGGTACATGGACAAAGCTACGTCCAGTGAGATTGGTTCTTCAGGAAACAAGGTAGTTTTTCCTTCGAGTAAGGAGGATAAGGTAATTGCACAGATAATAGCAACTAAATTTCGCACAGAACCCGCCACAGACTCAAAAATGGAAGTCAGGTTGAATCCTATTATGAGGGATCTAGTCATCAACAGAGGAGCTGTTAAGAAGAAATGAAGCAAGTGGCGGAAGAAAGAAACCATTGCTGAAACGACTGGTAGTGTTGGAGAGGATCAACCGGTCTGGTTAGATAATTTAAAGGAGGAGTTCACTAAGCTGAAATGAGTCCTCGAATAAAAGTATATTTCAATTTTTTTTTTTTTTTTTCTGGTCAGATGGTAGCAGAGGTAAGGGGCCCTAGAGATGATAGGCTTGTTCTTAAACGATCCCTTTACCATAGGATAATTGTTATTGTAAATCATTCCCTTTTTGTAACTTTGGGATTAAAATGATTATATAAATGCAGAAGCGGATTTTGGATTGTTTATTACAAGATTCTAACTAATGATGATATTAGTCTTGTTTTCTTTCTTAGTATGCTTTTCTTGTAAGCTTATATTTTACTTCCATCTATTTGAATCGGAGGAATATAAAACTCATAATTCATCTCTGAGATGCTCTTGGCTTAGCAACCTAGACTATATTTATTTCTTCTCTAACCAACTCTGAATTCATTTTAAATAATGCTCCGATGCGGTTGTGTGCGTGTGTATGTTTTTTCCTCTAATACCATGCAAATTTTCTATTAAACTCAGACTCATCGCCTTAATTAGCCTTCCAAATGATTTCACGCGCACAAAAATTCAACCTGTACACCCATATTTATCGTGCACAGCAACACCACAAGATAAATTGTGCTTCTGCGCACCTATATCCACTATGCATTTCTTCTTCGTTGTGCTAATAACTTGCGCGCACTACTTTTGCGTTGCGCGCAAATATCCACTGCGCACAGTTTTGGTTCTTGCACTGATACCTGTCGCGCACAATTTTTGTATCGCACACTGATATTCCACATGCATTCCACTCTAAGCATTGAACCATTGCAAAGTTTAATATGCCCCCACCGCGCACAATAATCTGTGCGCACTATTGAATACACTGTCGCGAGACAACTTGTACTCATGCTGCGCATGCACCAACCAAACTCCTCTGTGTTTTGCAATACTACGCACACCACGTGCACATTATTATGTGTGTGCTCACCGTGCAATGCTAAATTCAGCGCGTGCATCCTCACAAAATATTCTTCCGCTCGGCGCCACAATTTACCACGCACACCTGCATGCCAACACTTTTCGTGCGGCGCCAAAATTTTCCATGGACGCTCTGTGACTTGAAATTTGGTCACTTCGAAATTAATCTTCTGTGAATATTCGCTTCAACTGAACCTTTTCGGCCCATCCAAGCTCAGTGTTGGAACTGAAGCTCTAATACCATATTGTAACGTCCTCGACCACCCATGGCTGGGCCATGCTACACGAGAGAACACTTTCGTTCTCTCACTGCAGAACATAGTGTAACATACCCAGTATTCAACTGAGCTATGCCACATAAATTTTATCTTCAAACTGCATGCAATTATAACATATACATACAAAGATCTTACGGAAGCTTTACATATAAACGTAAACAAACAATTACATTCTGTAAATATACGATTTCATACTGAAATAACAATAAACACAGACATGCAACATATACAGGGAAATACCCTTAAATATATAGACAATTATAATCACACATATGATAAACTATAACATAAGCACGTAAATAACAATGCAACATGTAAATTTATCACACGATTGATACTTATCTTGGAAAGATTGTCACCAACTGCGTGCAGACCGTCCACGAACCTCCTAGCCTTAAACTACACTATTCATCACTCTCAACAGTGAGTCACCCCTGAGCTGGGACTAAACTTCACCCGGGTAAAGGGATTCCTAACTAGGCTAAAGGTTCATAGACAACAGGAAAGACTCCGTCTCAGGTGCTCACTCAACTAACAACCTACAACCTCTCATTCCCCACATGCCTGTCCCACCCAAGGAAGTGTGCCCCTTCTTTGCTCAACAGTCCTTCGGCTGCCCCACTTCCCTTCCAGGGCTTCAACAACAGGCCGGAAATGAAGTCTTAGAGCACTGTAGTTGCAGTTTATCACCTTTAGGAAATTAATTCCCAACAATTCTCTCACTCAGATAATTTCTCACGGGATTGAAAACCCGCTTCTTCTATCCCGCTCCCAAGCTAACCAGGTACACCAACAAGAAAATGGTTATGGAAACAGGCTCAGATGCAGTGAAATGAAATGTCTGAAGGATAACTGATTGCGTGAGTGAAAATGGTCATGGAATCATTGTCTGGATGACTAAATGATGGAAGGAATCATGTGAGAGATGATCGTCTGAATGATGGAGAGAGTTTCCCAATGAGCTAAGTCCTCACGATATGCATGCATGTCCCCAACTTGACACTTGTCATGTTGGAAGCCACTTTGGTCCACTTGTCCCCAACTTTAGAACTTAGGATAAAATAATTATCCATACTTTATGTTTTAAGAAATATTAATATAATATTCTTTTTTGGCTTAGTCTCTCTAGCTTAGCCCATTTCCCTTAACTTTTGGCCCTCCCTTTCCCTAACTGGTGGATTTCAGTCCCCCATCTCTTTTACCGTGGTCAGTCTGCGTGCAATAATGTATTTTATATTAATCATGAGACATATACAAAATAGGCTCACTGACCTTTAACATCTAGGTGCACTGGCCTAATTCCAAAACATAAGCATCCCAGCTTATATTAATTGACTCACCAGCCTATAACACATATCATATACACAAGGCTCGTTGACCTCCATACTGCGCACATTTTAGTTACTGCACGCGATATCTGGGAATGTGCACACTACATCATTTTACTGCGCAGTACATGCACACACTATGCCATAAAAGGTGCATTACAAAATGATGTCAAAACAACTCACCAGCTTAAGTACACTTACATTACATTTACAATTGGGTTCGACCGAGGGATATTACACCACGTCAGGGCAATGTATCCTAACTAGTCTCTTGAAAGAAAAAGCAATAAGATAAAAAGATAAAAGACATGAATGGGTTTGGAAACATTTGCATCCATGACAATGTGCAGATCACCCTCTTCAGAGGCACCCACAGGTAAGCCATACATTCTCCTGTCATCACTGCACCCATTTCCCAGACATCCCTTACCACCTCATCCACTTACATGGCTTGGATTTGTCTTCACCCAGAAACAATCCACATCCAATGAGAACTAGCCCAATAGGACATCCTAGCATCCCCTCCAAACCTGGCTTGTAGAATAACATAACGTCATTGAACACTTGTCTGGGAAATCGGGTTTCATGCACATGTTTAAATAACTTGATTATTAGATGTGATTGACATTGCTATGATCCCTATGACTTATGAGCCCGTGGAGGGCGTACTTTTTGTTGTTGCAGGGCCACTCCCGACGGACATGTACATATAGGGAGATGATTATTTTGGACCTCCATAGGGCTAAAATCCCACCAGATGGATGTTGAGACCCTAGCTAGGGGCAGAGACATATCAGAGGTTTGCACCAGAGAGAGAGCAGGATGTTCCACCAAAGAAAACCCGACAGGCCTGGACCAAGGGGGGTATTTCCCTTCTCACTATGATGTAGGCCTTGGAAGGACCATGGCGTCACCCAACGTTTTGGACACTTTTGAAGCAGTTGTGTGCCAAGTGGCATGTGCGGTATGATCCAGAGGCCCAAGAAGGCTAATGTTTTTCTCCTGGAGGCCAATGTTTCCCTAAGAAGGCCTAAGGTCACCCTAAAGGGGCATAACACAACCTTTTATGCTTGATTTAGGGTTTATTTTTGTCATTTAATGTAAAAACTACATATTACATGTAAACTAGCCATGCCAGCCTTTTTTACCTAATTCTGGTCATTAAAAGTATATAAATAAGGGGTTTTGCCCATGTATTTTTCATGAACTTTCATTCACACTTGGTGAGGTCTGAAATTTGTGCCCTACTTAGGGTTTATTGGCTGAAATTTTAGGCGCATTTGTTGAAGGAGGCTAATTTTGGACTATTTTGACAATTTTCTTAGTGGAAGTGTTCAACTAGGGTATTTGCTTGATGATTCTTGATGAATGTAAGTAAGATTTCTGCAATTCTTCTTAATTGAATGGTTATGGTTATGTTTATCTTGCATTTACATTAATATTATTAAATTTCTAGCTTAAAACCATAGGAAGCCAAGAACATGTTATTGTCCTTGCTTTAAGAGCTTTTACCTACTAGATTTTGCCAATAAGTTGATTTTTCTTGAAGCTTTTGCTAAGGGAATTGCTAGTGAAACTCCCTAGCACTTTTGCTTCATCCAAGTCGTCATTTGCCTCATCTTTGAGCTAAAGAAAGAGGAAAATTACTAAGGCCTAGGGTTACCTACACCTTAGTAGTTATTTCCCCCCTAGGGTTTGGTAGTTGAATCCTTGGGTTACCAACTCTTCAACTATTAACGTCTCTTGTCTTTGGCTCTCCTACTATCATCTTTTCCTTCAAGATTTTCTACCACCTAATAGAATCCATTTTCCCTAAAGGCACTAATCTAAGACTTGCTATTGAGTGATTGACCCAAACAACTATCAAAACCTATACCTTAAGCCTTCTACTAACCACTTCTAAGATTAGAATAGCCTAATCTACTAATTATGTTGTTGTTGTTACTAAAGTAAGATACAACCATACTTTGTAGCACTAAAATCATCTAAAGGCAATTGAAAAAGTTGATTAATGCATTGTCTTACATACTTTTGAAAAATGTCAGTGTTTTGATGTTAATAAGTGATTATTCTTGGTGATTTTGAAGCTATATTAAGGCACTTATTGTGAAGTTATTATCTTTGAAATATTGTTGCTACAAATTTTTGTTTACTTCACCATCATATCAGCCATTTATTTTATTGATGAAGTTCGTGGTTTTATGAAGTAATAACAACAAGTTGTACTTGCAAAAGACATATTTTCTTGTTGCTTTGTTCTGGGAAGGTACACCTTGATATTTCACTACTTCATTGGTTGAAACCCTGGGACTTTCTGATTAGTGGTGACTTGTGAGAGGGGAACTTTTAATAAACATCTTAACCTTGCCTTCTCAAACACCTAGGTCACCGGGGACGTTTCCCCTGGGCCATCCACCCTAAATAGAGAGACTAAAAAAGTATTGTGACTTTGCATGATCCATTGCAAAATATTTTGAAATGGTGACAATCAAAGAAGTTCCCTGAGAAGAAAAATACGTGGCAGATGCCCTGGTTGTTTCTGCTTCCACCCTACAACCTTGTGATGGCCCACTCCAAAACCTGTGCAAAATGAAAGTCTTTGTTTAGACCTTCGATCCATGATAACTTTGAACATTGGCAAGTCTTTGATGATGATGACCAGATCATTAGATTCATGGAAAATAATAGAGAATTTACCGATTCACAAGTAAACTTCCTGGTTGATTCCATGAACTTGGATGTGGTCAACCTCCAAAATAACACCTTGCCAAAAGGATGTGTCCCTTTAGAACACCTCTTTGATAGACACAATGTTTTCAAGGGAAAGAAACCCAACAAGAAAATAGATGAAGCCATGGAATTCAACATTGGCACAGAGATGGATCAAAGGATGGTCAAAATAGGGAAAGGAACTACTAAAAAGGAAAGGATGGAAATTTTGGATCTCATAAGAGAATTCAAGGATACCTTTTTCTTGGAATTATGATGAACTAAAGGTTTATAGGGGTGATGTCATCCAACATGTTATACCTTTGACATAAGGAGCCAACCCTTTTCGACAAAAACTAAGACATATCGACCCAAAATTGGAAAACCAAATACAAAAGAAACTCCAAAATATGGTTGATGTTGGCATCATAGCTCCCATCAGATAATCGCCGTGGATGTCAAATTTGGTAGTTGTCCAAAAGAAAAGTGGTGATATCTGCTTGTGTGTAGATTTTCGAAACCTTGACCAACTATCCTTGAAATACAACTATCCTTGAAATACAATGGAACATTTGTTACAAAGGGTTACAGGGGCAGGGATGATGTCCATGTTGGATGGATTTTTTGGATACAACCAAGTCTTGCTCAAGAGAGAAGATCAACTTAAAACGACATTTACCACATCATGGGAAACATTTATGTATTTGAGAATGTCGTTTGGCCTTATGAATGTCAGCGCTAACTTTCAAAGGGAGATGGATTTTTCCTTTAGGGATCTCATTCAGAAGATCATAGATATTTACCAAGATGATCTCACAGTCGTATCGAAAGAGAGGAAAGACCACATATCACACCTTAGAATTATTTTTGAGCGGTGTAGAAAATATGGTATCTCCTTGAACCCTAAGAAATCTGTCTCTGGGATAGATAAAGGGGAAATTTTGGGACACAACCTCAGAAGGGGGAATCTCTATAGACCCTGAGAGGGTCTAGTCTATTAAATATGTATGTCCCCCAGCCAACAAGAAGTCCCTACAACCCTTTTTCGGAAAAATAAATTCCATTCGAAGATTTGTCCCAAACTTTGTCGAAAGGATAAAACCCATGAGTTTTTTACTAAATAAGGATACAGTGTTTAAATGGGATGATAAGACCATTAAATCTTTTGAAGACATAAATGATGCTATCTCCCAAGCCCCGATCTTGATCAGTCCTGAATATTCATGAGATTTCATAATATTCTTTTTTGCCTCCCAGGACACCATTGCAGGTGTCTTGCTGCAAAAGGACGTTGACGACTATGAACACCCTATAGTCTTCATGAGAAAATTCCTTAGAGATTCAGAGTTGAATTATTCCATTACTGAGAAACAAGCTTACGCCTTAGTGAAATCCCTTAAGAATTTTAGAAACTATGTGGGTTATAACAAAATCAAGGCTTATGTCCCTTACCCAACAGTGAAGGATGTTTTATCGCAATAAGATTGTATGGGTACTAGGGGCAAGTGGGTCTCCAAAATCCAAGAGTATGACTTAGAGATAAAACCCACCAATATTATAAAGGGACAAGGTCTGGCCCAAATGCTGACTGAGAGAAACCAAGAGGCCATAAAAATGGGAGAAAGTGAACAAATAAACGTGGTAGTCAGTGAATTAGAACATGATGAATGGTACTCCAATATATATACTACCTTAATAATTTATCGTGCACAGATCACCTGGTAGACTGCAAAAGAAGGGATTTGAGACTTAAGGCTATGAAATATTGTTTGATCGAGAATGGCCTTGGTTGGAAAGATCCCGATGGGGTTCTCCTTAGATGTGTCAATCAAGAAGAAACTGATAAACTATTGAAGGAATTACACTTTAGACTTTGTGGTGGACATTTCGCAGCCCATACTACTTCCCACAAGATCCTAAGAGCCAGATACTATTGGCCAACGTTGTTTGTTGATACTCACCGATATGTTCGATCTTTCCAGCCTTGCCAATACTTTATTGGTAAACCAAAACTCTTGGCACAACCTTTAAAACCCATGGTAGTAGAAGCTTCTTTTCAACAGTGGGGGTTGGACTTTATTGGGGAATTTAAAGACAAATCAAGTAATGAATACTGATGGATTTTAACAACCATTGACTATTTTACTAGGTGGGTAGAGTCTATCCCCACAAAGACGGCCACTAAGGAGGTAGTCATGGAATTTTTGGAGGAACGAATCATAACTAGGTTTGGTGTCCCATCCAAGATTACGACAGACAATGCCAAGGATTTCAATTCTCATGCATTAACATAATTATGTTTCAAGTACGACATTTTTCTATCTCATTCATCCAATTACTATCCACAGGGAAACGTATTAGAAGAATCAAGCAATAAGAACCTTATGAACATCATCAAGAAGGTTGTGGGGGAAAACAAGAGGTCTTGGGATAGCAAACTTAAATATGCCTTGTGGGTAGATCGAATAACAAAAAATACCTCAACAGGAAGGACCCCTTTTGAGCTAGTGTATGGGTTAGAAACCGAACTACCTGTGAACCTCCAAATCCCCATCCTCCGTTTTACCCAACAATACACTACCGATGAAGAAGCAATCCAAGGGCGAATTAACCAGTTAATAGAGTTCGATGAATATGTAAGGATTGCCCTAAGCCAAATGGAAATAAACCAAGAAAGGATCAAGAACACCTTCAAACACAAGACAAAGGAGAGGGATTTCCCCGAAAGAGATCTAGTGTTGTTATGGGATAAGAGAAGGAAGAAACTAGGTATGGTGTTGTTAAGGGATAAGAGAAGGGAGAAACTAGGTATGCACAAGAAGTTGGATGAACTATGGACAGGTCCCTACAAGATCATGAGTCATGCAGAACAAAATCTTCAATCTAGGGACCATGAAGAGAAGCTTGCCATTCCAGAACACTATACACATCAAGCATTATGACCCACCAACAACATGACAGGTAAGTACAAGTAAGTTAGGTAGGAATTTGCATTCATTGCATATACCATTTTACTCATTAGAGTAGTTGTATTTCCATTTGTATATATATGCTTTCTCACTTTTCTCAGACTGTACTATATATGAACTAGGGGTGATATCACCACCCCAAATGATTACTAATAATATTCTGTTGAGATCAAGTAGGTCACAGGTTATTCCAGATATGCCGAGGTTCTCATGCGCTCTACGGTGAGCACATGTCCCCGAGTTGGAGCCAGATGTTATCCCATAACTTAGGGATAACTAAGGAGATTATGTCTCAAGGCCCACAGGTCCTAGACATGGAGTATCGAGAGCCATATTGACTTTATCCTGGCCTTGGAGGGCCCATCCTTCTTCTTCTTCAATGCCTACACCTTGTCAGCAACATCAACATCCATCCCATCGTCTTGGTCCTTCAACAATAGTGGGTCTTGCTCCATGAGGTAATGAGTCCGGGTATCATGGTATGTGTCACTCTGATTCTCAAAACATTTGAATATGTACATTTAATTCCTTTTTAATTTTAACGTGTGCTTGGACCTTATGTATTTCCACTTGTCCACACCTGGGGGGAATGACGAGATTCCATGGTAAGCTGGTTCCCATAGGGTTTGAGTTGCCACTGGGGGGTTCATGAAAGGTCATTGTCTATTCCCACCATACTTACCACTTTTCATCTTTTTCCCTCTCATCCATCTCATACATTGCTCTGGGAATTAGGTTTTCCAAGCTAGCAAAGGGTTGTACCTTACCTTGTGGGAAGAAGGGGCTAAAGGCCCAGAGGGTAAAAGTAGCTGGCAAAAGATAAAATCCAAAAGAATTAAACCTTCATATGCTTCGCCCAAGGATCCTCGAGAAAGAAATAAAAATCTTCTCAGCAAGAAATAAAGGGACCTGTAAAAATATTAAATTCAAGACCTAGTTGGAGGATAGGTGGTCTCATCACGAGCCAACCTATTAGGTCCATGGGCATGTAGCGGTATGACACTACCATTCAGTTGGTCACCACGCCAGGGTAGTGGCTATTGGTGGCATGGCCAAGAGAAAGTGGTTTTCATGACAAGCCAACCTTCTCATTTCTGTGAAATGCTCGTGGGTAACATTGTCACCACTGGTCACCGTGCCAGAGTAGTGTCCCCTAACTAGTCTCTTGAAAGAAAAAAACAATAAGATAGAGAGATAAAAGGCATGAATGGGCTTGGAAACATTTGCATCCATGACAAGGTGTAACTCACCCTCTTTAGAGGCACCCACAGGTAAGTCATACATTCGCCTTCCATCACTGCACCCATTTCCCAGACATCCCTTACCACCACATCCACTTACATGGCATAGATCTGTCTTCACCTGGAAAAAATCCACATCCAATGAGAACTAGCCCAATAGGACATCCTAACATCCCCTCCAAACCTAGCTTGTAGAATAGCATAACGTCTTTTAACACTTGTCTGGGAAAGGGGGTTTCATGCACATGTTTAAATAAATGTGACCCATGATGTCACCCAACGTTTTGGATACTTTGGAGGCAATTGTGTGCCAAGTGGCACGTGTGGTATGATCCAGAGGCCCAAGAAGGCCTAACGTTTTTCTCCTAGAGGTCAATGTTGCCCTAAGAAGTCCTAACGTCACCCTAAAAGGGCATGACATCACCTTTTATGCTTGATTTAGGGTTTATTTTTGTCATTTAATGTAAAAAATGGATATTACATGTAAACTGGCCATGCCGGCCTTTTTGACCTAATTTTTGTCATTAAAACTGTATAAATAAGGGTTTTTGCCTGTCTATTTTTCATGAAATTTCACTCACACTTGGTGAGGTCTGAAATTTGGGCCCTACATAGGGTTTATTAGCTGAAATTGTAGGCGCACTTGTTGAAGGAGGCTAATTTTGGACTATTTTGGCAATTTTCTTGGTTGAAGTGTTCAACTATGGTATTTGCTTGATGATTCTTGATGAATGTAAGTAATATTTCTGCATTTATTCTTAATTGAATGGTTATGGTTATGTTTATCTTGCATTTACATTAAGATTATGAAATTGCTAGCTTAAAACCCTAGGAATCCAAGCACATGTTATTATCCTTTCTTTAAGAGCTTTTACCTACTAGATTTTGCCAAGAAGCCGATTTTTCTTGAAGCTTTTGCTAAGGGCCTTTCCATTGCAATACCCTAGAACTTTTCTTCATCCAAGCCATCACTTGCCTCATCTTTGATCTAAAGAAGGATGAAAATTACTAAGGCCTAGGGTTACCTACACCTTAGTAGCTATTTTCCCCCTAGGGTTTGGTAGTTGAAGCCTTGGATTACCAACACTTCAACTATTAACCTCTCTTGTCTTTGTCTCTCCTACTATCATTGTTTCCTTCAACATTTGTTGCCACCTAATAGACTAAATTTTCCCTAAAGGCACTAATCTAAGACTTGCTATTGAGTGATTGACCAAAACAACTATCAAAACTTATACCTTAAGTCTTCTACTAACCACTTCTAACATTATAATAGCCTAATATACTAACTTTGTTGTTGTTGTTACTAAAGTAAGCTACAATCATACTTTGCAGCACTAAAAGCATCTAAAATCAATTGAAAAAGTTGATTAATGCATTGTCTTACTTGCTTCTGACAAATGCTAGTATTTTGATGTTAATAAGTGATTCTTCTTGGTCATTTTGAAGCTATATTAAGGAACTTATTGTGAAGTTATTATCTTTGAAATATTGTTGCTACAGATTTCTGTTTACTTCACCATTATATTAGTCATTGCTTTTATTGATGAAGTCTATGGTTTTATGAAGTACTAACAACAAGTTGTACTTGCAAAAGACATATTTTCTTGTTTCTTTGTTCCAGGAATGTACACCTTGATATTTCACTACTTCATTGGTTAAAACCCCGAGAATTTCTAATCAGTGGTGACCTGTGAGAGGGGACCTTTTAATAAACATCTTAATCTTTCCTTCTCAAACCCCTAGGTCACCAGGGACGTCTTCTCTGGGACATCAACCCTAAATAGAAAGAGGCATCCTATTCAGGTGATAGTGATAGGATAACCTCCAGTTACACCAATTTTCTTTCCATTAACCTTTCCTTTTATCAAAGTACAAATTGTGTGATAACAAGGCAAAATCTCAAGAAAATGAAGTCCAAAGGGAGTTGCAAAAGATGGTTGAGGTAGGGATAATTGATCCCATCAGGTACTCATCTTGGATGTCCAATCCAATCATTGTCAGGAATAATATTGGTGACATTAGGATATGCATTGACTTCATAAATTTGAACCAAGCTTCACTTAAAGACAAATATCATTTGCCAAACATGGAGTATATTTTACAAAGGATCATCGTAGCAGAGATGATGTGTATTCTTGACGATTTCTTAGGATACAACCAGGTGCTCGTAAAAGAAGATATCCAACTCAAAACAACTTTCACCACCCCTTGGGGAACTTACAAATATTTGAGAATGCCTTTTGGATTGACCAACACAGGAGCCACTTTTCAATGTGCCATGGATTATGGTTTTAGGGACTTAATTGGAAAACTTATAAATATTTACTAGGATGACCTAACCGCTATATCCAAGAGTAGAGGTCAGAATATCCAACACTTGAGAACGATTTTCAAAGGTACAAAGAATATGACATTTCTCTTAATCCTAAGAAATAAATTTTTGGTGTGGAGAAAGGCAAGTTATTAGGCCATATCATTTACAAGGATGAAATCTTGATAGACCCTTCCAGAATCGAAGCCATCAAGAACGTCCCTCTCCCTAAAGATAAGAAGGCCATGTAGTCCTTCTTTGGACATATCAATTTCATAAGAAGGTTCATTCTGAACTTTTCCGAAATCGTGAAACCACTCAATATCTTGTTAAAAAAGGATATTATTTTCAAATGGGACAATGAAGGAAAGATGGCCTTCCAACATATCAAAGAATAAATAACTATTTCACCAGTCCTAGCCAACCCAAATTTCGCTAAATACTTCATCATATTCTCTTTCGCTTCAAAGGATACCATCCCAGGAGTTCTCTTGCAAAAGAATGATCAAGGAGATGAACAACCAATCACTTTCATGATCAAAACCCTTATGGACTCAGAGCTAAATTACACCATTATAGAAAAACAAGCCTATGTTCTTGTCAAGTCCCTCAAGCATTTTAGGACTTATGTGGGATAAAACAAGATTAAAGATTTCATCCCTTAGCATGTCGTAAAGGATGTTTTATCACAACAGGATTGTCATGGATCAAGGGGAAAATGGGTTTCACAGATACAAGAATATGACTTGGAGATCAAATCATCCAAGATAATCAAAGGCCAAGGGTTAGCAAAAATGTTGACAGAAAGTAATCAGGAATCCAAAGAGATGGGAGAAAGGGAACAAAATAATGTTATGGTAAGCTAAATTGAGAATGACGAGTGGTATTTAGATATTATTTATTACTTAAAGAATATCACTTTCCCTGATCATTTGGTCGATCATAAGAGGAGATCCCTAAGGCTCAAATCCATGAAGTATTTCTTGATGCAAGATGGGCTCTGATGGAGGAACCCCGATGGGGTAATCCTTAGGTGTGTGAATAAGGAAGAAGAAAACAAATTAGTCATCGATTTTCACTCAACGTATTGTGGAGGACACTTTGCGGCTTGCACCACTTCCCATAAGATTCTGAGGGAAGGATATTATTGGCTCACTATTTTCTTCGACACACATCGATATGTTAGATCTTGCTAGCCTTGTCAGATCTTTATCGGGAAACAATGCCTCCCTACCCTCCCTCTTAAGCAAGTCGTCGTAGAAGCACATTTTCAACAATAAGGTATGGAATTCATTGGTGAGTTCAAGGACAAATCTAGTAATTGTTACCGGTGGGTTTTAGAAGCCACAGATTACTTCACCAGATGGGTGGAGGCCACCCCAATAAAGAAAGCAACATAAGAGGTTGTGATGAAATTCCTTGAGGAAACAATTATGACTAGATTTGGTGTTCCCACAAACATAACCACATATAATGCTAAGGATTTTAGCTTGATGGCGCTTAATGAATTATGTTTCAAATATCGAATTGTTTTGTCACATTCCGCGAATTATTATCCTCAAGGAAATAGACTAGCAAAGTCCAACAATAAGAATATTATGAATATTGTAACGAAGATTGTTGGAGAGAACAATAAAAGTTGTGATAGTGAGATAGAGTATGCCTTATAGGAATACCACACAACTAATAAGATATCTATAGCAAAAACCCCTTTCGAATTGGTTTACGGGATATAAGCATGCCTACCTATAAATCTCCAGATCCCAGACTTGCATGCAACTCAACACTTCGCCATGGATAAAGAAGCATTGCAGGGGCGAATTGATCAACTCATAGAGTTGGATGAAACTTAAAGAATGGTCTTTGATCAAATGGAAAAAAACCAAGAAAAAATAAAATGGATGTTTGATTGTAAAGCAATGCAAATAGATTTCAAGAAAGGAGACCAAGTCCTAATGTGGGATAAAAGAAGAGAAAAACCTAGAATGTATCAAAAGTTTGATAGTTTGTGGTTGGGACCCTATAAGATAGAAGAGATATCTTGGTTAGATTCATTTTATTTTTTCATAGAAAAAGGGAGGACGATGCCATTGCCAGTAAATGGATCCCTCCTCAAACATTATTTCCAAGGTGGTACTTGACTTCTTCAAGGCCCATGCCCTAGGTAAGTAGGTAGGTCATCGTGTTTTCCTTGCATTTGCATATTGATTGCTCATAGTAGTCTAGTTGCATCTCACATTTCATTTTTCTATACTTTCATATTGCTTTCATCATACTACATATTTAGTTTAGAAATTTCTAAAACTAAAAAAAAATGCTAAACAATTTATTTCTAGATTAGTTGTTATTTTTTTGTTTTGATTTTGATATGGACGAAGTGTGATAGAACCTCCATAGATTTTACAATTTTATGTTTCAATGTAGACATAGGTCCACCAGGATATGTTTCACTTCTCATGCACTCTATGACGAGTACATGTCCCCAAGTAGGAGCTATATGTTATCCCCATTTCCTAGGGATAACTAAGGATATGATGTCTCGAGGCCCTCAGTTTGTAAACATGGGGTACCGAGAGGCATATGAATGATAACGTCCACTTGCACAGACAAAGACTCACCTCACCACCATAGACCTCAGGTTCATCATGATGGTATTGATCTAGGTGGATATCGGTGGCCACCCACCTATTCCTCTGGCTCGAAAAACAACTTTCCACCTTGGCAGTTCTTCAACAGTTTTTTGGGTTCCAAATTTCCGGGGTCGTTTTGACGCCCTAAACGACAATTTTTGGGATTTGGGGCCCAAATGATTGCCAGAGGCATTGACCTGGGCCAATCGGAAATTTTTATTCTCGGTTAGAACTTTTCAACAGGCTATCTTGCGCCTAAAACAAATATCACATGCAAAAGTTACGACCCCGAGAAGTTGATGTACTAACTTACCCAAACGGGGCCCACATGAATTTTGGCGCTTCATCTCCTAGGGTTAGGTTTTTGGATGTCTAGGGTTTTTGACATTCATTTTTATTGTAAAAAGGCCTTCAGAGCCTTATTGTAACCATATTCTTGTGAAAGAGTGCAACTGTCACTTCTCTTCTTAGAGATAAGCTCCACCATTCCAACAAGCTTGTTTCCTGCTGCATTTTACAGTTTCATCTTATTTCCTTATTGAATAGAAAACTAGTTTTACTGTATCTCTGTTATTCTATGTTAAACATCTGTTAATAATATGTAGTCATTTTGTTCTTCTCATAAAATCTAGATCAGTGGTATCAAAGTGGTCTTATCCTTTTTGTCTTAATGCATGCCCCCAACGAGGTCAGAGTACAAATAATTGGGTCTCAAGCTTGTTTCTCTTGAGGACAAAATCTATCGCATGCCCAAGCAACCTCTCATGGTAGGAGAAAAGAAATATGACGAGACATGATATCCTTTCAAAATGTTGCTTGAGGAAGCTCTCATGCAACAGAGGACCGAGATGATGGATAGTTTCGCGCAAATCCTTCGGTGGCTACCAACATGCAACCCATCTTCTTCGAGCAGAGGCGTCGCCCCCTTCAAGGTACAAATCAACTTCGATATTTCTATATTTGAAGGTTAGATAGACGCATATGTTGTAGACAAGTGGTTGAATCTACTAGAAGGGTATTTTTATGTCCATAAATTTTTGAATAGAGAAAAGATTACTTTTGCACTCCTCAAATTCGTTCCTCATGTCAAATATTGGTGGGAAACTTTCTGTGAGCAAAAGGAAACAGAGGAACCCTAATTATTTATAGTCACGACCACCTGGGAATCCTTCAGGGATGTTATTAAGGAACAATACTACCCCGCCAGAAGTTATGATAACTTGTATAACAAATGGACCACACTGCGGTAAGAAAGAGACCAAGCAGTGCCAGAGTTCACAAATATATTCCATACCTTGCGCATGAAGATGGGTATAAAATATTCATAGTGACATCTGATGCTCAAGTATCACGGTGCTCTGCATAGATACATCCAGACCGAAATGGAATTTATGGACATCTCATCCTTGGGCGTGACCTACCGATATGCCGTCAAAATCGAGCAGAAGCTCAAACAAAAGACGTGGCAATTTGGGCCTGGGAACCCCTCACAGCAAAATCCAGGAAAGGGAAGCCCCAACCCACAGAACAAAGGACAGAGCAAAAATGGACAGTGTCAGAACAACCAGTCCAAGTCGCAAGCAAAGAAGGACACTGGAAAGACAAAGAAAGATACCAGGAAGTGGTGCAACTTCCATAAGATCCCTTGGCATAACACTGCTGACTGTCGCTCAAAATAGTCGCTGGTGGCCGAAGTGAAAGCCTCTGAATCAGATGCGGATTCTGACTTCGAGTTAGAACCAGAAAGGGGAAGACAGATCATTGACGCGGAACCTAGTGCCATAGTTGCTACCACTAAGCTCCAACCTAGTGAACCAGACGTGCCAGAAGAAGGAGAGTTCCTCTTCCATTCATAGATGTGGGTAAAAGACACCCCACTGCACTTCATCGTTGATAGCGATAGGCAGAAGAACCTCATCTCAGTAGAGGTCGTAAAGTGGTTGGCCCTGCTGACAACGCCGCACCCACAACCCTACACCATTGGATGACTCCACCAAGGAAGCAATCTCCACGTCAGCCAACAATGTCGATTGTCGTACGACATCAAGCCCTTCAAAGGCAAGGTATTGTGTGATGTTTCTCCTCTCGAAGTTTGTGATGTTATTTTGAGACAACCTTATTTATGGAAACGTCATGTTGTATATGAGTCTAAGCCTCATAGTGTTATTATTACTTTGAACAGGAAATTGTACAAGATACCCAAGGCAGTCCCACCTAGTGTTATTTCCTTGATCTCTGCCAAGAAATGAAGGAAGGACATCTCTTAGACGGGGAAGTTTGTCTTCTTCGTGATTCGCTCTCAGAATGAGCGAAATATCACAACCACAACAGAAGGAAATAGATAAGGTCTTAGGTCATGGAAGAATACTTAGATATCTTCTCTTCACCTACTGGGGTACCTATGCACTGTCACGTCAAGCACCAGGGGTGATTTTAAGAACCCCCCCTAAATTTATATGTATAATAAATGGGCGAATCCCCATGATACATAGGAAAAATTGAAGGCTATTTTATCAATAATATAAAATGTATATATAATTTTTTGGCGAATCTTTTAGTCAATTATATAATCTTGTAAAATATTGGCGAATCTTTCACTGAATTATAAAATCTTGTAAAACATTGGTGAATCTTTCACTGAATTATAAAATCTTGTAAAATATTGGTGAATCTTTCACTAAATTATAAAACCTTGTAAAGTCTTAGGGGATCTTGCCTTAATGAGAATTTAGTTTAGTTTTCTTTTTACATACATATCTATGTGATGCACCACCCACTCACCTCCATGAAATCTAATTTCAAAAATGGCATCCCCATACCCAAAACCACAATTGTCCCCATACCCACAACCACAAACTCTGGCTTCTTAACAAAAACCAAATTCAACAACCTAACAAATGCAAAGAAATTCCAATGCCATTCTTGATTGATTAACCCAACATTTTCAACAAAATTCAAACTGAGCATGGTAAGAAACGTTGATACCTTCTGAACCTTCACAATTGGGCCTTAAAAGTTTACTTGGAAATATGTGTCACTTAGATTCAGTCATACTCCAACAATCCTAAAACCAAACAAAATCTAATCTGATCTACTCCTAACCTAACATACAAAAGTTCTAATATATAAATACTAAACATAGATAACCCACTCTTAATGAAAAGTACCTAGATGGCAACAAACTTGGAGMAATAGATAGATGTGATAATCCCTATTCAGGACATCAAATGTTTCACACATGCCTAAAGATGCTATACCAGGCTAACAACTTTTTGTTGCACTCAAGATTAATTACAAAAAACATACTTCCTTGAAATTTAGACTATAGTAAGCAGGTGCCTACAAAGCATAGACCTAGAAGACACCAACTCTTTTACATAAATGCAAGGATCACAAACACACATGCACTTTTTCTTACGAACACATTCACGTTTCAGATATTTAACTTACAAGCAATTGAAAAGTTCAAATCTATTCACATTTGCACCTCTAACAATAAATACTCACTCAGAGGAGGACAAAATCAGGCCAGAGTGGATTGCAAAAACCAAATTCAACAACCCAACAAATGAAAATAAATTTTGATGCCATTCTGGATTGACTTAAACCCAACATTTTCAACAAAATTGAAACTCAACAGTGTTAAAAAAGATGACACCTCAAGGTCATTGTCATAAAATTCTTTCATGGCTTTCTCGATGAAGAAATTATCCCATACATGTTGATAGTCATAGAAACAAAATATCAAGTACATCAAAATGTGAGTGAAGAGGTCAACTAAACTTTGAAATAAGCCCTCAACAATCTTATTAATACATAACTAGAACACATTCTGCCTCTAGTTCCTACGTCCTGCCAACCATTTTTGTCTAGAAAATATAAATGGTTGACCATTAGAGGACGATATGCTTTGAGAAGATGAAAAAACTTTAATACACGGTCTTATTACATTTTCCAATCACTCTGGAAGTATTGTTTGAGCACTAAACTGTTTTGTTTCCAACTATCCTGTGAATCAAAAAGGGTCTTGTATCCCAACCATAAGTTTCTTGACAGTTTCCTAAAATTTTCGGACCAGGTAATACTATCAGCAAAATGATCCATCTGTCAAGACAACATCAGAGGAAGACGTTTCCAGATAGAAAAATCCCTTTTCTTAACTGGCAAAAAAAGAAGAAGGAAAAGTCATCATAAGATGCCTGTTAAAATGTAGATCTTGTCAGGCTTATAAATAGAACCATAATTACAAATCTATGCAATTTGGGAATAGTGAAGAGGATGATTTGGGTATAGTGTAGGATAAATTAGAAGGAAAACATGGTCAACTACGAAGAAAAATAGAAGGAAAATGACATCAAGAAAAATGTGGCATTGGAAATTGGGGAGACATTATAAATAATATTTCATTAGCTTACTACGAGGAAGAAATCCAATGGAAATATTTCATTAGGTTACTATGTCGAAGAAATCTAATGGAAGTGTGATAGAGAAACAAGGCACCTTGAGCTTGTATTGGGAAACACATAATATTGAAGTCACCTTATGAATACCTAAGTTCGTTGTCTCCTTGTGCATCTCAAGGTTTTGAGGCTTCTGTAGTATTGTATGGGGTTGTATTATGATTCCTAGGCTGCAAAACATGAGATTCCTAGGCTACAAAACATGAGATTCTATAAGTTGGCAGTTGCCAACAATTGCAGTACATAGAGCATGCTATATTGCACCTAGGTCTGCAGATATTCTCCCATGAATCTAATTGTAGACTATTATGAAAAGGTGTTTGGGAGAAATTGGTTACATTTTTATAAGAAGATTGTGTTCCTATAAACACGTAAGTAGGGGGTTGACAAGAAATAAAATGAAGATAATCTTAAAAACATGAAGCCCCTTTTATTTAGGCTAGCTTAGTGGATTTTTGAAAGAGGTGGCTAGCTGCTATAGCCTAGGAGCTTCTAAAAGACACTTGAACTGAAATGATTCTATCAAATCCTCTATTGGATTCTATCCAATCCTTTGATGTTTCTTTGTTTTTGACAGTATATGTTGCTATCTTTKCTTCTTGTTGAGAGTAGAGCAACTTTTTAATTAATAACTTACTGCAAAGACACCTGACTAGGGMTTAATTGCATGGGTAATCTACTACTCATCTATAATAAAATAGCACAATAGTTAATTGAGAAAACATGAGTAACAAGTGTGGATGTTTCCGTTGCATGGGTGACAATCTAGAACAAAATAGTAGAATAATTATTTGTAAAAACAAGGGTAGCGAGTGTGGATGTCGGAAACATGGTAGATGTACAAGGGTACTATTGCTTCTTTCTGTTAAGTCACATTTTGAACAAGTTTGGTGATATCCTTTTCATTCACAAAAGTCTTGAAAAGGTTGAGCTTAGACTTCAAGTTTCTTTCAGATTTATAAAAGAGAAAGTGAGGGTTGCAAAGGACCACCTTTCGAATCTGTGTAGGGGTTGTTAAACCACAACCATTTAACAACTCTAGAACATCTTCCATAATATGGCCTAATTTCCAACGAAGCTAGTCATTGTAGAGTTAAACCACATTTGTTGATTAGAAGTTCTTTGGTAACACCCATGTTTGGTAGAGTTAAGGAAGGGGTTGTTGTTTTTGTGCAGAAATTGGCCAATTTTATGTGGGGTTTTCCATTGAATGGAGGATGAAAAAGAGACCTAGCCAATGAAAATCGGGCATTGTTCTTTGTGAATAGTTTCCATATTATCTAGATAGACATGGTCTGTGCAATAGAAAGGGGCCAATTATAATTGTGTTGGGTGTGTGAAATCTGAAAGAGAAATAACAAATACCTGGAGTCGATGAGTGGATGCCCGTAGTGGGTCAATCCATGCATAATTGACAATGGATTGTATGCCAAAGCTTACCAGATAGGTGATCTTTGGCATACAATCATCAAGGCATAACTGACAATGGATTATATGCCAAAGCTTACTAGTTGGGTAAGGTCAACATCATTCCAAAATAAGGGAGAAGATGAATGATAGTTAAAGGAAATGGTTGTTTGTTGTTCACAACAATAAATATATATTTTCTGTTATATTCGTTATTTGACTACTTGGA
>SNQJ01S0021649.1:53627-67975 GCA_010110895.2 Picea sitchensis | reverse complement strand
CTTCTTCACATGAAATGAGGGACAATCCCTTCTTGGGTCAGTACACTCGAAAATCCCAAAAGACAAGGAGATGAGGGGATGAAGTGTGGAAAGTGGAATGTATGGTTAGGAATGGTACAATGACCTATCAAGGATACCTCTCAGTATAAAACCTATCCCTAAGGGTGCCACTTTCTAAGGTGAAATGTCAACCACCAAGGTGAAATAGGGCAAAGAGCATAATTTCCAAGCAGACGTTACATAATCAAAATAAGTTTTAAATGCAACAAACTCAAATGCCTCAAATATTGAAATGAAACTCACCATAATACCTGGCTTGTACCTCATGGATCAAGACCCAATCTTCCGGAAGAAAGATGATGTGGTGGATATTTGATCCAGATTTTATGAGTAGAACGAAATGACTACATATTATTAACAGATGCTTAACATAGAATAACAGAGATACTGTAAAACTGGTTTTCTATTCAATAAGGAAATAAGCTGAAACTGTAAAATGCAATGGAAAACAAGCTTGTTGGAATGGTGGAGGATTATCTCTAAAAAGAGATGTGACAACTACACTCATTCGCAAGAAGATGGTTATAATAAGGCTCTGAAGGCATTTTTACAATAAACAGGAATGTCAAAAACCCTAGACATCTGAAAACCTAACCCTAGGAGATGAAGCGACAAAAGTCATGTGGGCCTCGTTTGGGTAAGTTAGTACATCAACTTCCTGGGGTCATGAATTTTTCATATGATCTATGTTTTAGGTGCACGATAGCCCGTTCGAAAGGTCTAACTGAGAAGAAAAATTTTCAATTGGCCCAAGTCAATTCCGTCGACAGTCACTTGGGCCCCAAATCCCAAAAAACGTCGTTTAGGGCCTCAAAACGGCCCCGAAAGTTTGGAACCTGAAAAACTGTCGAAAAACTACCAAGGTGGAAAGTTGTTTTTCAAGCCAGAGGAATAGGTGGGTGGCCACCGATATCCACCTGGATCAATCCTCCCTCCTTAGGAAGAAATTTCTCCATTGTGTTGATTTCCCCCATCAGATGAGGAAACTTCTACTAAATTTGGCCCCGGGTGAGCCACTTGCCTTGGTGCAGGAGTTGCCCTGCTTTGACAACTCGATAAATATGGATCATTTGTTGTCAAGTTCCCTTGATCTATGTGTCCACAATATGATCACTGGATGCCTATTGTATGTAGTCAGGGTTGAGCTCTGTTGGTGTCAGTTGTTCTGCTACTTCTAAGGTGTCCAATAATGGTGGGAAATAAGGTTGAAGGAGATCCATGTTGAGCACTAGGTGCAAGCCAAGGAAAGGAGGAATGTTGAGCTCAAAATAATTATCCCCAACAACCTTAGTGATGGTGTACGACCCATAACAGAGTGGGAGAAGCTTCTGATGGGGTCCTGTAAGGTGTTCTTTATACAAGTGCAAACAAACTTTGTCGCCCACCTGAAACTTATGTGGCCCCTGATGTTGATCATGGCATTGTTTGTACTTGTCATTGGAATTTTGTAGGATATCCTGAACCTGTTGGCGGATGTGTTGGATCCTCTCAATGAACTGGGTGGCTTTGTCAGCTTTAGTTGGAGTAGGAGATGAGTTGGTCGAGGTGACCACAAGGGGAAGTGCAACATCTATGGGACCCAATGGTTGGAATCCCAACCCCACCTGAAAGGGGATGTGGCTAGTTGAGCTATGCAAAGCTTAGTTGTAGCTATGCTGGACATAAGGAAGACTCTCATCCCATGTGCAAGGGTGCTCGGAATTATACATGTGCAAGATATGCACAATCATTCGATTTATGACCTCAGTTTGACCATCTGTCTGGGGGTGGAAGGTCATGGATTTGGTGAGCTTGGTGTCCAGCAGTGACCAGAGGCTCTACCAGAATGTGCTGAGAAATCGACTATCCTGATCTGAGACAATGGATTGTGGGATTCCAAAATGTACCCAGACTCATTCAAATAAGATCTTAGCAGTGGCCTCTGTTGTGATGCTCTTCTTGCAGGAAACTAGAATCACCATCTTATAAAAGTGATCAACAACCACACAAACACAGTCATTTCCCTGCTTGGTGGATGGGAGGCTCGACATGTAGTCCATTGAGATGGATTCCCATGGCCTGCCAAGAGTAGGAAGAGGGGTGTACAGACCCTATTTCTTAGTGGTCGGTTTGGCAATAGCACAGACAATGCAGGACCTGATATACTTGTTGACCTCCTGTCAAAGTTTCAACCAGTAGAAATGTTTCTGTAGCATCACCATTGTCTTTTCGACGCTGAAGTGTCCTACCACCCGACTGTAGTGGGCTTCCCAGATCAGCTTCACTCGCTTGCTTGATGGAATGCAGATATGGCCCAAACAACACAACAACCCATCCTGAAGATGGAAATTATTGACAACTACATTTGCACCCAACATTTGGTAGGTGGTGGTGAAGTTCGGGCCTGTCTCATAGAGTTGGGGGCATCCAAAGGTCTCATGGACGCAAGATTCTAACACCATGGTGAGTGTCATGACTGGCAGTCTTCTGAGGCAATCAACGACACGGTTGGTGCTTCATGTTTTATACTTGATGTTGAGGTGGAATTTTTTCAAGTATGTGGACCACTTTTGATGGCGGTCATTCTGCAATTTGCCTTGTGTCTGCATGACCTGCAGTGGCTTATGATCAGTGTGGATGATTGTCTCCTTCCCAAGAATGTAATGTCTCCACTAGCGTTAGGCTTGCACAATGGAGTACATTTCTTTTTCGTAGGTAGGGTACTTACAGACAACATCTGATAGTGTCTCACTATGATAGGCCACGGGGTGGCCGTGCTAAGTGAGAACGATGCCCATAGCATAGTCTGAAGCATTTGTCTCGATCCCAAAGGGTTTTTGTAGGTATGGTAGTGAAAGTATTAGGGTTGTAAACAAGAACTTCTTCAAATCATCAAACACTTGTTGTTGGGACCGACCCCACACAAATTTCTCCTTACCACCACCCCTGGTTATTTGGCTGAGGGCCCATGCAATATGGGAGAATCCCAACATGAACCTACGGAAGAAATTGGCAAGGCCCAAGAAGCTCTGAAGCTCAGTGAGTGTGGTTGGGGTTGGTCAGTCACGGATGACTTGGATCTTGGTTGGATCCACATATACGCCATGTTGATCAAGGATGTAGCCCAGGTAATGGACCCTGTCCATGTCGAAGGAGCATTTTTTCAAGTTGGCATATAGCTTATGTTGTCGCAGGGTGTGCATAACCTACTGAATATGTTGCAAGTGTTCTTCCCAAGTCTTGTTGTAAATGAGAATGTCATCCAGATACACCACTACAAAAGTATTGGTGAATGGTCGCAAGATATCGTCCATCATCCTCATGAAAGTGGTTGGAGCATTTGTCAAACCAAAGGGAATTACCAACCATTCAAAAAGGCCTTCCTTTGACTTGAAGGCAGTCTTCCATAAATCTATGTGTTCTATCGGGACCTAGTGGTAGCCAAACTTCAGATCAATCTTATTGAAGTATTTGGCCCCCGTGAGGTGATCAAGGAGGTCGTCGATTCGGGGAATCGGGTATCGGTTTCTGACTATGATTTTATTCAAAGCCTGGTAATCAATGCAGAGTCACCATATTCCATCGTTCTTTTGTACCATCACAATTGGGCTCTCGCAAGGTGATGAGTTGGGATGGATGTGCCCCTTGTAGAGCAGTTCTTGGATCTATCGCTTGATATCCTCATTCTCTAACAGAGAGCGGCGATAGATTGTCCCATTGGGCAGCAGTGCGCCAGGGGTCAGATAGATGGGGTGCTTGACATAGATGATTTTAGGGGCGAAATTTCACTCATGGGCGAAATTAAGGGGCCTCCAATTTTTTATTGGGCGAATTTTTTGTATTAGAGTGATTTTTTTAAACTTGTATCATTAGCCCGTAATTTATTTTAGGGGAAAAATCATGTACAAGGTTAGCCCATGTTTTTAGGAGGGATAGAGGAAAAAAATATATATTTATCCCCTGAAATTTGGAGGGACAAGCTTCCATTAGCCAAATTTCTAGAAATATGGGAATTTCTAGTAGCTTCTTCACCCTGCCATTTGGTAAAATCGGGTTTTATGGTTTAATTTCACCATAATTTTGTGGTATGGGCAGTGGGCATTGGGTAGCTACAATCTTCCCTTTGCCCGATTTCCAAAGAACATGTAGATTTTTTGCCCTCCCACATGGTATAAATTATATGGGATCTGAAATGCATTCCCCAGTTTACATCTTCATGGTTATTTGAATTTCCCTTTTGGGCCCTTGACAGAACGAAGGTTTACGGTTTTACTTCTGCTACCTCTTATTTCCCCTTTGGGCCTTGAGGTTTACGGTTTTAGTATTTTACTCTTTGACGTTCTTCTACTGGGTAACGGGTTACTCCTAGGTTTGGCCCAGGCACCAGTGACCATATTTTGTTAGCATTCCAATAGAGGAGGACCCCGCTCGCAGAGGAGGACCTTGCTCGCGGCTCGGCACTGAGGCTCAACCACACTGGAAAACTTGCATACCTGGATTCTGATTCTCTATGTTTCCATCAAACAAGTGGTGTAGGGTAGTTGCGGCTTCAGAGAGGTGCTTACTGATTTTATATTTGTTGAACATATAAGTTAGTGAATTTATTTTTACATCTATTCGGTGTAATTTTCATCAAAACTGTAATATAAGAGATAACACAATTCAAATAGCATTTAAATTGTTTAATGGCATGAAGGTTTCATAATAGTTGATTTCTTTTTTCTTTGCTTAGCCCTTGGATACCAATATTTATTCATGATTATCCAGTGATCCATTGACTTGTAGTTTATTTTGTATACCCATTTTCATCCTCCTATTGGTACTACACATCATACCTTTTTCTCTGGGAACCCCTTTGAAAATACTTGGAGGGCCTTGTGCTTTTATATTAATCATTTTAGTTCTTGGTAACATCCATTTGATTCTCTTGTTTAGAGCAACTAAGATGAGTCAACATTATGTCCCAATGAGACTATTCGGTTCAACCTTGATTCATGTTACAAATTATTACTAATTAGTACCTATGTGAGTCGTACTCATCCTGTGTTTCCCAATATTAACCTCTAGTTGTCCTAGTGGTTTATTGATATGTCATTTAAAATATGTGTTCCCAATAATTGACCATTCCTAGTGGAATGCTTTCAGTCACTACTAGGTGATTCTTTCATTTATTGTATGAACAAGGAAAGTCTTCAGTACACTTCTCATTTCCTTCCCCATTACCTTTTGTTGTCATTMTATGTCAGCYACACCTTAATTTSTACCTCATGTTGGATTCAATGACTCATCATTACCTTGCTTCTCATGGGCCTCCCCCTATTGACTTCAAAACCTATATTCTATGGGTTTTTCTTAGAGGACTATCTACCTTGGCCTCATCTTCATCATTGGTGGGTGCCTTAGAATATGCAAGGATAGACATGAGTGCTCCTTGACATGGTTGTTTCATACATGCTTCACTTCAACTCATCATTACACTTTTGAGAAATATACACTTGGTAGTTCAATGATCCAATTGTTTCTACCGATTTCTCAAACATTTTTGAGATGCATCATACCTCAAAAGGAGGTTTCCCTTCAAGTAGTCCCCCACATGTTCTGACATCACCATTTTCTTTCAGATATATAGCTCCATTTGTTGTAATTCGAATACTAGGTCTTGGAGTTTACGAACACCATTGTCAGCTTTTTGGTCAATTCTAGACATCAATAAAATTTGTTTACAACAGTTTACAATTTAAATTTTGGTCAATTTTGGACATCAATAACTAGCAGTTCCCTTGTTTACAACAGTTTACATATTACCCATTGACAGATTCTACACCAAATATCAAGGAGTATTTCCAAATCTTTGATCTTGAATACCCTTGTTAGAAAAAGTCATTAAGCACTCAACAACATGACTAGGACACCTATAGTAGCAACTATGTCCATATTCAATTAGTGATGCTCATTATGATGTGGACACATAAAATTGTATAGAAACAGAGCAAGATGAGTTGGTGGATGAGCAACATTTTGAAGGGATGAGCAACATTTTGAGTTTAATAGTCGATAGAGAGTCAAGTACACTTCATCTCAATTAGCTAGAACCTTTCTTTTGTGAACAGACTAGTTTCAATACTAAAATCTAACTTGAAGGCGAGAATCCCTCCAATAGTGATCTGTAAACAGTATGCCCATGGCATGTCCATCTCATCAAAAGGATCCTTTGCGGAAATAAATTTGTTATTGTCTCTACAATCACCAATAGGTTGATTTCAAGCTTTTGTCCAACATTTGCATTACCACAATGATATACTAGAGCTGTAGTTTTAACATTCTAGAGAATATACAAGCATGAGATCGTTGAAATGACATGTACCAATCAGCTAGCCAACCAAGAAAATTGAGTGTTGTAGGAAACAGAAAGTATGTCTGTTGTAGGCATTCAAAACATGGCCAGCGATGTGGGTGAATGCCCAAGGCTCAACCTGTTGAATTGGAGGATTGCACTATTGTAGCTTGCCATTGCACATTTAAACCATCATGGCTTAACAAAAAACTAGGAATTAAACAATTAATGTGCCTGTTAATTAACCATAAAACAGAGCATAATGACGATGTTGTTATTTGTGGTTGTAACACTTCACCCACATAGTATTCATTCAAAAGAGGATTGAACAGAGCAGTGGGTAAGGAAACGAGATGTAGCTATTCAAGCAATGATTCCAGCATTTAATTAACATAACCATAACAATAAATAAAACATCCACAACAGAGTGCTTAATCACACATCATAAACAACAAATTTTTACCTTGGAAACCCAAACGAAAAAACCAACATTCGGTGGGGAATTTATTACGCTGAGGAAATTGTTAAAAATGGGTGAGTTGCATTCTCTATCAGAATTCTAATGCATTTTTATTCATAGGCAACATTGCAGATGCCTTAGGTTCGGAGATGATCTTCGATCTTTGAACAAGCTTCTTCTTCTTAGTATTTCATTTTCTGCTACTACCCTTCTTCTTCATTTCCTCTTGTTACCACTCAAACTCTCATTAGGTAAAGAAAGTCCTAACCACAAATCACGAGAGCCTAGAGGCATTATCAGACAAGCCACCCACTGTTACCTCAGTGGCCTTTCCCCACACTTCAAACTACGGAAACTAAGTATCCTAGCCTAGGGGGGAACCCAATGGTCAATCTAAGCAAAATCATTGAGTGTAGAATGAGAAAGTCTTATCTTAAATTGACAAACTTTAACTTGATCAAATCAACTCATTTATTCAAATGTGTGAATAATGCAATATTAACAAGTGCTAAATTAATTCCCCAGGAAATTGTGAATAATACAACACTAGCCTATAGTGAATTAAATTAACATGTAATGTGATGCTTGTTGAAACACTTAGATCATGGAGCTCATCCATGTGAGACTAAATTTCCCTTTAAAGATAAGACACAAAGAATGTTTATGATTTCTAGTTCAAGATGTCCAATATGTATTGATACATCTTGAAGTAGAAATATAAGCAATCTATGATAAGTGTTGGAGCCCATTTAGAATCGATTTTAGGATTCAGTTGACCTTGTGAAATGTAAACACCATAAAGTTCATATAATTCAAGCCAATTTAGAAAGTGAACGATGTTGTGAAATCTTATGTGTTGCATGAATTATTGATGCCAAATGTGAAAGGTATGTTGTAAATGAAACTGACCACCATAAAATTTGTGTTGCAAGATTTCTGAAGTATATTAAAACCATTCACCATGTATTTTTGCTCATGTCATAGCACCATTGGAGAGTTCAGAAACCAACTTGTGTGAACCAATTAATCTTTCAAGTACAACAAGAGAATGTTCAATGGACTGATGTTTCCAAACCATGAGTTAGAATCAAACTCAGCTTTATTATGAGTGCCAATAATCTGTTTTGTGTGAAGGAAAACCAACAATCATTCTTGAAAATGATAGCACTTTGCTGAGCAGAAAACTCTTTAAAAATTAATTGGGTTTACCACATATTTGCACCATATATTAACTTCAAGATTTGAGCAAAAATCAGCTCAATCATGTTAAGGAAGAAGTTAAAAACCACCAACACATGCATTAGATAGAGTGTTATTTACTTCAGTTTTGCAGAGTTAAACCAGTGGTCATTTGAATAGTAGACAGCATTTATTATTTTAGAGATTCAAATCTTATGATGCCAAGCAATGAAATAAATTTTTTTAGTTGCCCAAACTGTTTGTGAAAAACTCTGTTGCTAGAAAACCAGTGCTCTATAAAAGGGCTGAAACAATTCTCAAAAAATTAGGACACTTAAAGAGTTATGTTGTCGATTTGTCTTAGTGAGTATATTAATACATGAGTAAATTGAAACTGTGTGAGTGAAGTGTTACAGCCACAAATAACAGCCCTGTCATTGTGCTATGTTTTATGGTTAATTAACTGGCACATTAATTGTTTAATTCTTGGTTTTCTGTTAAGCCATGATGGTTTAAATGTGCAATGGCAAGTTACAGCAGTGCAATCCTCCAATTCAACCGGTTGAGACTTGGGCATTCACCCACACTGTTGGCCATGTTTTGAATGCCTACAACAGACATACGTTTTGTTTCCTACAACAGTCAATTTGCTTGGTTGGCTAGCTGATTGGTACATGTCATTTCAGCGATCTCATGCTTGTATATTCGCTAGAATGTTAAACCTACAGCTCTAGTATATCATTGTGGTAATGCAGGTGTTGGACAAAAGCTTGAAATCAGCCTATTGGTGATTGCAGAGACAATAACAAATTTATTTCCGTAGAGGATCTTGTTGATGAGATGGATAAGCCATGGGCATACAGTTTACGGATCACTATTGGAGGTGTTGTAACAGATATTAAAATCGACTCTACTGCCCAAGATTTGAAAGGCTGTCAAGGAGGCCATGACTGCTGAGGTACAGAAGGTGCGCTTCATGTGAGCCTGGGCTGCTTTATATTTTATTTCACCATGTTTCTTACAACAGTTGGATCTACGAAGTTGCATGAATCTCGTGACTCATGGCATTCAGGACGGTGGCCCTTGAAGAGCCTTATGTGGATCACTCTAATGGTAATCCCCTTTTTTTTCCATCGGCTTTTATTCAATACTGTGGTGAAGTTGCTAGATTCGGCGCTGGGATATTTCTCATCATACAGCTTGTTAGTGTAATCAATTTCATCACCTGGCGAAATGACTATTGGGACCTATCGCGTCAAATGGTAAAGCGTTGACTGGACTCACAACAGGAAGGTTGTGGATGAGGATGGATATCCACAACTGTGGATGGGGATGGATATCCACAGTTGAAATTTAAAGCAATTCAAATCGTGCATATCCACCTCCAAAGTGCGCAACAAATTGCATACACTGGGACGGTGTGACCAATTATGCGAAGGCGCAATATATAATTGTGCCTATCAAAGTTAGCAATAACTCTCAGACGGTGTGACCAATAATGCGAAGCCGAAACATTCATGTGCTGCCTCCGACGACGCAAACGGCTGCAATTGATATCAACTCTGGATCCCGTGGGAGATGCGTTGGCGGTGTGCAGGATGACTTATTTCGTGGAGTTTCCTCTGCTGAGCAAAAAAGCGCTGGAATTCGCTCTTTTCAAGACCTTCGCCATACCCACCATCTCAAAGGTGCTGGCTGCCACTCGCCAGTTCACCCCGCCGAATGTGACGAAGCGCTACGACGACACCCACATTATTGTGGAAGCGCTCCTCCTCAGCCACGTCGATAGCCCACGTGGCTCCCTTGCTCTCCGCCGCCTCAATTTCATTCACAGCAACGACGATTACCTCTACACGCTCTCCACTTTCATCTTCGAGCTCAAACGGTTTGCCTCCAGATTCGGTTACCGGACTTGGATGGAGAAAGAGACGACGGCGAACTTTGTGATGTGGCGCAGCATCGGCATCCGGATGGGCATTAAAGCCATCCCCGAGACGGTGGAGGAAATGGAGTGATTCAGCCTTCAATACGAAGCCGACAACGTGGTGTACTCCCATACCAACAGGAAGGTCGGCGATGCCACCCTGGATCTGCTGCTGTCCATCGTGCCCGCCTGCCTCCGTCCCACAGCCAGATTTATTGTATATTGCGTGCTCGAGGACAGGCTGATTGATGCTATGGGATATCCACGTCTGCCCTACTGGTTCATCTCCATGGTTACTGGCACCCTCAACCTCTGCCTCGGCACTTTTGTCGGATGGTTTCTCCCTCCAAAACCGCTGACGAGATCAACAGAGAGGATTTCGATGGAGCTCAAGGAGGAATGGAAGACCTGCGGGAACGGGACGCAACAGTTTCTCATCGATGTGGTGAAGGGAAACGCCATAATTTCTCCGGACCTGGGCACGCTCCGTAGAATCTATCAAACTGGAAATGCAACCCTCGTTAACAGGGACCACGACATCATGGTGAACTGGTCGGGAGGCGCTGGCAGTGTTGAGATGAAAGAGAAATGATTCACACTGAATCAATGCCATTGGCACACCCCGGCCGAGCACACTATAGATGGAAAACAACAACCTGAGCGTTCGGAGAAAACATTCGGAGAAAACAACAACCCAATCTAATTATGTCAGAGCGGCTATATTTAGAAAACGACGACCTGAGCGTTACTCTGGAGTGGTTGTCTAAACTACGCAACCTTAAAGAATTGATGCCGCATAGTATTCTTCTCATGCAGCAGTGATTGTAACGCTCGTTGCACCGACAAAAATAGGGTCTTCTACCAGGTGATCGTCAGTGATTCGTGCAGAGCGTGGGGGCAAAGAAAATGCGCAGAGAAGTGGCTGCTCGGGAGAAGAAATTGATGTCAATACGGGTTGAGCCGGAGAACAGCCAAGGGTTCAGACGCTCCAATACTACTTCCAAGGGACCTGCAAATACTTCTCCTCGAATTCCAGGAAGAATCGCGAGGAACTCTCAGAAATCTTCCCCACAACCAAGAGTGCGAGTCGCATACTAACTACAGTACGCGAAAGTGATTGGTGGATAAAACACAGCCGAGTGAAGGAACTGATATTTTCACGCAGATAACAAAAACTGAGTTTCATTGGGCATGTTGCTTGGATCATTCACGGACCTGAATCAAAGACTTTTTGCTGCGCTTGGGATAGCTTCTTTCTTTGGGGTTTCGATGAGGACGATAGTTTCGCTATGTGAATTGACGAATAATTTGTCGATGCTGCCTTGGTTATGCTGGTATAGTTCATATCAAAGACTGTGGCTGATGCATTTAACACTGGTGTTTACGAGCAAATTCTTCACCTAACAGGCCTGCCATTCCTTGGCCCACATGCCAAATCTTATTTGCGGAATCTGACTGCAGTTGATGATTGTTTGGTGACCTTCTCTGGAATAGAACGGAGGTATTGCAGCGACATCTAGCAAATTCTCAGAGGCAACTATTTTATACTGTCTTCGCTGGATTGCAGCGAAATCTAGGAGCTCAAGATTCGAATCAAGTCACAAAGGCTGCCCTAAAGAACCAGGCGGTGCTCAATAGAGAGCGTGCAGATGGTTGTGGAGGAGATGAACATCCTAACAACAGTCTCCCTGAAATAGGATAACTAGAAGATCTGGTATCCCAACACAGAGCTCGCCACAAAGCCCATCAGCAATTTCTACAGGAGTTCTGACATGGGTGATGGTGTGGACTTCAGTATCTACATCTCCACACCAGTGAAGAAGGTGACCGTAATGAAGGAGAGGATTAAAAGGTACATTGATAACTCAGATCACTGGTATCCGAATCAAATGATAGTATTGAAGGATATGAAGACATATAACTGGGTGTGCGTTGCATATTATAGAATCGACGTTCTACGTTGTTGAAACTGAAGAGTTAGTTCATTTTTCCAAGCCATGGCACTAGGAATCGAGCCAAAAGAGATAATTTCTACAGAGTGGGCTTGATTTCATTATTAAGAATAATGATTATAGAATTGACGGGCAACCAGGGAGAAATCCGTTACAGCTGCAGGGATCTTTCTGTCCACTTGTCAAAGCCATTGGTAGTAGTCCGAGTAGCCTGCAGAGCTGGCAGATGCACTCAGCAGCAGCAGAGTTCCAGAAAACAAAACGTTTCATATTCCCTGGAACTCAAAGAGTTTTAGGTTAGATTTTTCTCTTTTAAAGAAGGATGTATGTAATAAGCAAAAAAAGTGGGCGGAGGGGAAAACCTCTGTGAAGAGGGTTTTCATTGTAATGTTTGAGTTTTTTTAAGCCATTAATGGAGTAATAAAGAAGATCTTTTGCTTGCGACTGTGAGATTTCAGCATGTTTTTTTTCTCTTTCAGCTGTGTTAAAATTGTTTGGATTTCATTTATGTATTCCTTACTACCATAGCCTTATGTCTTCCTTAATCCATTACGACTGCATTACATTTTGTTTTCCTCTAACTAATGGGCTTCGTTATACTTTAGTACGACCACTACTATAACGAAAGGATTTGGGTTTTTTGTAATTGTTTATTGTCTTTCCTCTGCACCAGCTATCAGCGGTGTAAGACCAATCTGCATTTTCAGATTTCTGCATGTATCCTTTGCTACGTCGGCCTTTCCTTTTTCTTTCCGCTACCGCATCATGATTTATCAAAGCGCTGAAAGATAGACTTACTTTGCCTCACTTTCCGCAAGTTATTTGATCTCTGTTATTGTCTCTTTTTCTCGGTTTTCATTTGACTCCATGCCCAATGGACCTTTTCCCTGGTTTAACCCCCAAACCCCAAAATCCAAGACCATCATTTACCCATAAATCTGTCCACCGTTTTCACGCCTACTTCATTTTATCTTGTGACATTTTTCGAGAGATCCCTCTCGGTTGGAAGAGGGCAGCTTCTAATCCAAAGTGGTTCGAGGTTGGCTCGGGATTGATTTGCTGCAACCCATTTCAGTTTCAAGTGTCAACAGGAGGGATTCTCGCCTTCAAGTTAGATTTTAGTATTGAAACTAGTCTATTCACAAAAGAAAGGTTCTAGCTAATTGAGATGAAGTGTACTTGACTCATTATTTTACCTTTCCTCATCTAACACTTTGATGCCATACTATGATATAGAAGTTTCATCCTCATTTATGAAATGTCAAGAAGGAAATTTGGTACCACTCATACTCAAACCAACACCCTTTGGATCATTTTGATTTTCTCTTCTAGGAATGGGACCCACTTCTAGCCAAAATTATTGTCCTAATACATGGGTGTTAGGAGATTCTTAGGGTAGTATTTTCCAAATTGGGAAGAATGTAGTTCTCATCTAATAGATAAGCCATCTTTCTTAGCTCCTTCAACTTATCATTTGAATACACCTAACCTACCAAATTTATAGGTGAATTGAATGGTGCTTCTTTCTATTCTTCACACTGAAATGGTAATTAGTGGAAACGATCTTCCTGCGAAACTCCAACATGCTAATGCTTTTTCTGACCAATTTTGAAAATGTTATTGGGTGGTCCAAGGACCAAAACCCCCCAAACCCTAATGTAAGATAACTATACCATATAAACCACTTATCCACCCATTGAATTCTCAATCTCTCAATGGTTTTGAATATTGGGGTGGTATCCTAATGTTTTCTCTTCTTTCTTATTGTCATTTTTCGAGTCTTTGAAGGGAACCTCTAGTTTTCCACCATTCTTATTTTCATTACACTTGTAACATTTTATTTCTTGCTTCCACATACCATCTGGATTATAGAGCTTACTACCATCACGCATATTAATGTATGGATTTGCACCTCTTTTCATTATACCCATTAATCTTTGTAGTATTTCTAGGTCTTGAAGCATATCACAATATGAGGAGAAATTTGGGAAAAAGTATTAGAGTAGATTTGTTCAAATTAAATATTTTATACTTGGTAGGAATTTTACTAATTTTATATTATTTCTCTTGCAGGTTCACTTTTGGCTTCTAGATCAATTTGAAATTTCAATTAGGGAATATTTATTGAGATGCCAAACATTGATCGTGGGAATAAAAGATCAAGACAAAATGATCTATCATCATACTTTCAAAGACCTCAATCCAAGGATCCACATTCTCTTCATGCTTCGAGCTCTTTTGAGCAACCTATCACTGAAAGAGATGTAAACTCTTATGAGAATGCATCTCATATCCAAATAATAGATAAGGAAATATGTTCCTCTGGTGATCAAAGTGAGATAAATGCATTTTCACTAGAAATTGACAGTACAAATGTCGAAAATATTTCATTGGAAAAGAACACAACCAATTCATGGAAAAGAAAAAAGGGCCAATGGGACATAGGGAGAGGCTTCCAAC
>SNQJ01S0021649.1:16246-42234 GCA_010110895.2 Picea sitchensis | reverse complement strand
GGTGTGGCTCAGGCCGGGTGCGATCCCCGGGTGATTTTGACGGCTTAGATGCCCCTGAGTCGCGGTTTCTCAAGCCACAGGTTAATCGCGTAGCCAACAGGTCCCGCACAAATTAACAAACAAAAAAAAAATACCAAAGTTAACACACAAAATCATCCTTATATTTCATGTTGAGTAGGACACCAAAGGGAGTGATTTCTTTGTCTTATTTTCATGCTTCTACTTCAGCTTCTTTATCTTAAGACTTAGTAGTTGAATCTGGTGGAGGTAATTCTATAGAATGCTCTTTTGTGTTAGAATATCGTCAACAACCTTCTGGTGTTGAAAATTTAGGAACAGATGCACAGTGTTCCACCTCAAGAAGAAAAGTGGGCTTTTGTTTTTGCAAGGTTGCAATAGTCCACTGGCTTAAATGTGAATCATATGTTTGTTCAAGTTATCAACCAAATAAGCAACAAATAATGTCTTCTTGATCAGTGAAAATTTTGAGGGAAAAATTTCGCCATTGGGTGAAATCTGAGGTGTTAAAATATTTAGTTGGTGAAATTTTCATATTGTAATACTCTCTTCCAAATTTTAGCCAATAAAATATACTTCAGCTATAAATATTTCATATATTAGCCAAATACTTTTTTAACCCTAATCTATGACCTGTTGAACTCCATCACCTATAGTTCAGATTGAGATTCATGTTAAAATTGTTGAGAAGTGTACTGCACACTGTAATTCACCCTAGGATTAACGAGTATTACATTATTAAGATTCATGCTAAAATTGTTGAGAAGTGTAGTTCACATTGTAATTCACCCTAGGATTGACGAGTCTTCCATTATTGAGATTCATGCTAAAATTGTTGAGAAGTGTAGTGCACACTGTAATTCACCCTAGGATTGATGAGTCTTCCATTTCTATTTTTTTCCACACTGCAGTTCACCCTTGGATTAATGAGTCTTCTATGTGGATATATTTTAGAAACTTGGCTTGTACAACCTCCTCAACTTCAACAAGTAATGTTGGGGGGGGGGGCTCTTGCTTCTCCCTTTTATGGACCACCTGTACCCAAGAGTTAAGGGTTTGCTGATATGTCTTGTTTTTTTGTTTAAATAGGGCCTGTTGTTCTTTCATTTCCTCTTGTATTTGTTTGATGTCCAAGATATGGAGAGAAAGAGGATCATCTCATGGGTTTTGAAGCTAGACATTTTCTTGGTTTTTCAGTTTTGAAAACCAGTTGCTTGAGGTCTTTAACTTCTGTATGAAGCTCATTGTTTTCAATTTCCAAAGATTCCATTCTATGCAGCAAATTAGTAATCTATTGTGTCCAGTATGGGAAGTCCATTTCTAAAGCCTTATAGGTGGGACTGTAAATTTCCTCTTTGTTGTTGGGTTATAGGGGAGTGGGATTGGAAAGAATGAGCAGGGGATAACCATTCTGATCAAGGTGATAGCCATTTTTGTTTTTTGGGGGGGGTGGTTATTGTTGCTCCCTTTTCTGGACCACTTGTACCCATTAAGGGTTTGTTGTTGTGTCTTGTTTTTCTATTTAAACAGGGTCTGGTGTTCTTTCATTTCCTCTTGCATTTGTTTGATGTCCAAGATGTGGAAAGCAAAAGGGTCACCTCGTGGGTTTTTAAGGTGGGCGTTTTCTTGGTTTTACAGTTCGAAAACTAGTTGCTTGAGGTCTATAACTTATGCATGAAGCTCATTGTTTTTAATTTCTAAAGATTCCATTCTATGCAACAAATTAGTTATCTGTTGTGTCTAGTATGGGAAGTCCATTTCTAATGCCTTATAGGTGGGACTGTAAATTTCTTGTTTGTTGTTGGGTTATAGGGGAGTGAGCTTGGAAAGAATAAGCAGGGGATAGCCATTTTGATCGAGGTGGAGTTGAGATCAAAGAATATGGGGATGAATTTTAATGATTTCTGAGAGACATCTATTGGTTTTCCTTTTGTTGAACAGGTTGAAAATATGAAAGAGCTTAAACAATAGGCGATAGAGAAACTTTCGTTGAAGGACAACCATAGCAAGAACAAAGAATAAATCATGGATGAAGAGATTTTAGCTCAAAAGCAGTAGGGGATTGAGGTGGTGAAAAATGTGATTGATAAGAGAGTCCCTCAAGTGAGGATGAAGACAAATCTCGAAAGCCTGAACATAGAACATAATTCCATAGGGGATCGGGTGCACTAGCTAGGGCTACAATAGAGTGTGAAGTTAATCATTGATATGGCAAAGGTAGATGTGCATAAGTTTTATCAAAATTTAAGGCATGAAAGGGAATCTATGGAAATATATCAAAAAGAAAAGGAACGACTTCAGAAAGAGGCTGAGTAACTAGAGACCATAGAGAATATTATGGTAGCATTGGATAGAGTTTGAGAGAGTGTTACTACAGGTTCCATGATGGTGGAATCCCTCGCGGTGCCATTTTTTATAATTTGCAAGACAAATATTGGGAGGATATTAATAAGCTCTGTAATTTGTCTTGTATTGCATCTACATTTTTCTTTGCCATTGCTGATAAGAGTTTTTCCAGGCTAGGAACCACGTCATCATCCATATCAGGCTTTATAGATTATAGATTTGTGGTAGAGGCTTATGCAAGTGGATGAACCCTGTCACTATAGAATATATGAAGAAGCAGAACATACCGCACCAACTCATTACACTCTGTTGTTATCAGAGGTTGTCCTTCCAGTAGTGAGAATAGATGTTATAACTTCTTGGGAGCCAAGGACCCTGAACCTATGTTACACAGTCTGGAAACATGGGAGACATTACTACCAGCTTCCATGCTCCATACCTTTCTTGAATAAATGGTGATGGTGATGGTGATGCCTAAATTAACAAAAAACAATATATTCTTGGGATTCTTGCAAAGAATATGTGATAATTCATGTGCATGGTTAGTTGTGCCCTTGGCTTCCATTATTGCAATAGGATGGAGCCTTTGTATCTCCAAATTTGTTATAAGTTGGAAAGGTAAATTCATGTCTGGCATTCAAGTGATGCATCTACACATGCAATTTTATCTCCTTGGAAATTGTTTTTGTTCCTACTAGTTGGAAGCAACTGATTATCTGCTTTATTATGCCTAAACTATGGTTGTGTTACAGGAATTTCAAATTAACCCAGCTAAATTGCTAATCAACCACTGATCGATTATTCTGGGTTATGGACTGGGCATCAACTATTCCTACAGACTATATGGTTACTATGTTAGAAACACCATTTTTCCCAAAGAGACAGCAGGTTCTATTTCATTGGTTGTGTTCAAATAATCCCGACTTTGATGAAGTTACACAGTAATTTTTGGTGTGGAAAGGACTTCTTTCCCCTGAGATCCTTGTTAATGAGAGAATTAGAAATCAGTTAAATGTGGGCCTTGAAATGATGAATCGGGTTGTAGAGGGCATAATTGTCAAACAACCTGATGCTAAAGAGAATGTAAGCTATCTCAAGGTGACAGAACATTTGAGTCACTTCAGTAGCAGCAAGCAACAAGATATGCTCAACAACATACTGCTACTTCTTTTGGCAGTGGGGTTCACTTAAATAATTATATGGGAGCACCTCAATTGAGTTTAAAGGAAGTCAAGGATTATGCACAAGAATATGATAGTGAGGTTTTGCCTAAAGCGGGATGCACACATGATGGTCTTCATGCTTATGGTTTTGGAACTGGTAGCGTGTATCTAAATTCTTTGAAACAGTAGGTGTTTACATAATCACAACAATGGATGATTGCATCATTGGAGAATCTTAATGAGATGCACAGTAATCTATTTGGATGAAATCACTAATACTTTATAAACAAAGAGAAATGCAATTATCTCTTGTTTCAAAAATCTTCAATCATGGATTATATGTTCTACTTTTTTTTAGTTTAAAATGCACATTACAAGAATGGTATATTGAGGTGTGTCTATCAAATAATGTAAATATGTAATAAGACAGGAATTACTTCAAAACAAAAGGAATTATGATGGACCTACTTTGAAGTCCAAACTTTCTTTGTTTTTAAGGCTACATGATCAATTTCTTACATAAGATTTATGAATGGATCCTCATTTTAAATGTTATTTCCCACCATCCTATATATGTAGAGACTCTGTAAAATCCATAGAAATCCTAATTTTATTAGTCTTGATATTGGTTAGCTGGAGAAATAGAAAGGCCCGTGCAATAAGGTATAACAATTGCATGGGAGCTTTACAATATGAAACCATTATGTTAATCCTTGGTGTGATCTTTAGCATAGTTTTTGTATGATTTTGATTATTTATGTGTAATGTGGATCAACATTTATTTAAATGTTTTTGGCAATTTGCAAGAGTTTTGATTTTTTCTTGAGGCAAGTTCTTGGGTTTTTTTAAGATTAAGGCTAATATTAAACCTGTAATGGCCATTTTTGTTGAGTATTTCACTCTTCAATATTTAGTAATGGGTTTAAGTTTAGGAGTGTTTGCCAAATTTAGTAGGTGCAATCCATTTTGTGCATCTTCAATTGTCCATTTTTTATACAAATTTTGTTTAAACTATTGTACATGCTTTTCAATTTTCATGTCACATCACAATTACTCACTCTACAACATATACTATTGGAAATACTTTACAATCATTCGATGCATATGTATGCAGGGGTTGTACATCTCTCTGACAAAAAGTATTGAATGAATGAGAGTTGTCACTGTTTTTGTTGATTGTTTTTCTGGTTGTTACAACTTAGTTATAGGATGAAGAGGATTGGCCAAAACATCATAAGAATTAAATATGGAGCATATTGGTTTTATCTACTGATTTTTGCAGTTATAAGAGTTTATGCCTCTTACCTTAATTCTGGATGGCATGGGTTTAAGGGTCAGAATAGATGAAGTGTATAAAAAATAAGAATCCCCAAATCAAAAGGCTACTCAGAGGAAAAAATAACTATGAAGCGTAGTGTGTATATTTGTTGTCTTTAAAATTATCCATATTTAATCTTTTTAGGCATGTTGTGGATTTGGAGATTTTGCTAATCCTTTATCTACCAATGTTATTTTTAGGAATTGTCAACTATTCTACTTTTTGGACCCATATACGACCAAAACCAGTCAAACCATGAACAAAAAGGGTCAATATACAACAATATTATTAGAACCAGACTGGTCATTACGTCACTCAACCCCAAAAATCTTACCTTGATCTGAACTAGAAAAAAACCAGACCACAAAACTGGTTGACCAAAAAAAATATTTAAATTTTGAAAAAAACATATATATTCACATGTATCCATATGAATCCAAACCATTATACACGAATATGCAAATTTTCTCATGTGTATGGAAAGGGTGCATACACTCAAAATATGATTGAGTTGAATACATATTTGAACCAAAATACATCAACAAAGAGGCTCTAAATGGCCTCTAGGGTCCAAAAATAAGCATATTAATAATGAATAACCATAGTCTAGACTCTAGACTCTACAATCTGATCATATGGTAGAATCATTTGAATCTTTATCCTCTACCTTCTCAACATGAATAGATTCTAACTACAGTAGAATCATTTTAAATCTGTCTCTCTACTTTTCTTCAACATGAATATTCACAATGGGAGTTTATTCTATCTCCTTTGTTTCCTATAGCATCCGCATCCAATGCTCCAAATCCTTCTGTGGAATGTCCCAAGTCCACAAAGAAAGGTATTCATCAGCCAATTATGCTTGACTACTCTCCACAACCCACTCTGATGAGGGATCCTAGTCATCCAAGACTATGTCGCTTTCCAAATATGTAAAATGAGTATATTACAGTTTAATGAACACATTTCCCTATTATTATATATGGGTTTTATACTTTATCAAAAAAATTCCAAGACTTTACAAGGTTTTATAATTCAGTGAAAAATTCACAAAGATTTTACAAGATTTTATAATTCAATGAAAGATTTTACAAGATTTTACAATTCAGTGAAAGATTCGCCAAGATTTTACAAGATTATATAATTGACTAAAAGATTCGCCAATATATATATATATATATATATATATATATATATATATATATATATTATAATTGATAAAATAACCTTCATTTTTTCCTATGTATCATGGGGATTCGCCCATTTATTATAAATATAAATTTAGGGGGGGTTCTTAAAATTATCCCTGATACTCGAATCTAGCATGTCTTGTACTATTTCCTCAATCTCCCATTTTTGTTGATGAGGATATCTATAAGGACTTTTATTAGGAGGAACACTTCTTGGTATTAGTTCGATTTGATGTTCATGATCTCTATATGGAGTTATACCTTTAGGAATTTCTTGGAAGAACCCTATAGTGTTTTTCCAATGTGCATCTTAATTCGTCAGGAATATTTTCATATTCCTGCTTAACTTCCATAGAATAAAGTTTAACCACAACTCTCTTGCTACCATTTTTTAGAATATTTTCCATTATATGAGAGTCGATGACTTGAGAAGGTCCATAATTTAACCCTTTGAGTTCATATTTAATTCCTTCCAATTCAATTCTCATGAATAATTTGTTATAGTTTGCAGAAATTGTACCTAATGTTCTCGACCATTGAATCCCTAGAACAACATACACCTACAATGGGAACAAAACTTGAATTTTTTTCATTGGATATACAAAACAGTTGAGGTGCTCTGCTAATATTTTATCAATGAAGTTATGGGCACTACCTGAGTTAATGAGCACTATAATTTTTTTCTTCTTAATGTAACCTACAATCTTCAAGGTTTGAGGTGTTGAAAACCTTACCAATTCATGAATATATATTTCACACTTGTCTGAATCAATGTTGTGCAGAATTTCAGCCTCTATTCCTTGATATTTTAGGTTGACAAGTTCTTCTTCATTTCTTTGTGTATATGCCTCCAGTTCTTCATCATTTCTTTGTGTAGATGCCTCCAGTTCTTCTTCATCATTATTTTCCAAGGTGAACAATTTTTCTTCTTGACATTTATTCCATTTTGAACATTTGTTTTTACAACCAAAGCATAGCCCTTTTTCTCTTCTTACCTCCATTTCCTTCCGTGATATTCAAGTAGGTTGAGGTAAGGTTGTCTTATGAACCCCCAAAACATCTCTACTTCCTACATATGCTCCAATGGTAGACTTGTGTATAGCCTTATTCTTGGCTTGAATATGACAAGCAAATTGGATAGTTTCCATAATATTTTTAGGATGTTTTAGGAAAAGCTTGTGTTTAATCTCTTCTTTTAATCTACCCTTGTAAGATTCCAACAAATTTTCATCACTCATGTTATCCACCCTTGTGTCCAATACCTGAAATTCTAAATTATAATCTTCAATATTACGTAAGTGCTTGATTTTTGTCAATTGACTAAAGTAGTCTTGTTCCCAAACTTTTCCATATTGTGCTTCTAAGTCTCCTATAAATAAACCCTGAGTATAATGATAAAAATGGGGCTTCCTTTTAACTACCCATTGATAGCATTGATATGGTTTTATCTCAAAGTTCAAAGTTGCTATGTGAATCATTTTCTTATCATCCATAATATTGTGTAGTTCAAAATATTTCTTTATTTGGTTCACCTAGGTAAAGACCTATGTTCCATCAAAATTGTTTAATTCAACCTTGAGAAGGTTCACTCATGTTGGGAACCATCCATAATTAACTCCACTATTGGAGTTAAATCCGAAAAAATCTTATTATTGGAAAGTTGTTCAACCTGAATACTACCCTTATTTTTATGAGTCCCTTCATATGCCTTATCAATTTTAGGGAGCCTCCCATTTAAGGCTTCTATAATATTTTGTTCCAACTGTTCCATATTTCTTTCCATCAATTCCTTATTTTAATCCATATTTCTTTCCATCAGTTCATGATTTCCATCCAATCTTTGTTTCCATCAGTTCCTTATTTTCATCCATCTTTCTTCCCATTTTGTTTAAGTATTTATCAAATCAACCTTTTTCATCGACCTATCATTCAATTCATTGATTTGATTGTCCAATTTGGATAGTTGGTTTTGTATCTCCTCGTTTTATTCATAAGTCATGGAGGAGATTTCAGTAGGTTTAATTGGTGAAGTAAAATTTGGATCTTTCTTTGGAGCCATGGAAAAAAGTTATCGGGTCCTGAGGACAAGGGAGTGTTAGGTGCTATATCTCTCTAATATATGTTTAGGGTCCAACAATAGTACTTGGACCAATATCTTAGAGAACTAACTAAGGAGGCTCAACCGTGCCCTTAGTTGTACTACCTGACCACCCAAGTACTAGAGAGTGGTCTCCCTCAGTGTTGTTCTCAGTGTACTATAGCAACAAGATGACTAAATATCTTATCTAAGACTGGTTTCAAGTATACCTAAGGGAATTCCTATATACCAAAAGGTACGTGAAAGTGAGATTTTGTCTACATGTATTTTCTACTGCAATACTACTTGAAGGGATACCAACAGGGGTTACAGGGGTTTCCAACCAAGTGAAACAATTTGTTTCCAAACATACAAAACCATGTGTATTTCCTACATGTATTATTCTCCAATTACATTTTTACCCACTTAATGATAGATCTTGTGTTATTTAAATATGTTGGAACATGTCTCTAAAAAAGATTTAAAAAATGAGTTTGCTAACAACGGAAAAATCTCTTAAAGTCGTTAGAAAATAACTTGTGCAAAAACCTTAACTTCCACAAGAAATATTTCATAAAATACAATGAGTCAAAATATGAATAATTTGTGGAGTCATAACTTATCAAGCAAGCACTACTCCTGCAAACCCTAAGATCTAGTTCTAAGCATTATGGAGGTTAGCGTTGGAGGGGGGTGACATCCCCCTTCAGACGATGATGCACTGGAATTTCATGCGATGGTTGTGGCCTCGATAAAAAACATGAAATCCCCTCCTTCTTCTAAGTTTTTCAAAACATTGGATGAGATGACAAAGTTTTCACTTTCGCCTTCTTCTACGAGAAAGAAATCTTTAGCTCTTGTTGAGCATGCCTTGATAAAATAGTTCATGGGAATTTATCCATATCCAAAGACAGTTTCATTTTTGTTAGAGAAAAATTAGAAGCCTCTCATCAAAATCTCCCTGAACCATTTATTTTGCGGAATAGTTTTTTTTTTTGTTTTTTGTTTGAGCATAAGGAATATTGTTATTTGATATTCCGAAGTATTCTTTATTTCCTAGGAGAAAGAGGGATGTATCTCAAAAAATGAACCCCTAATTTTAGTAATGCAAATTATATCCCCTCTATAGTTCTGGTGTGGGTTTATCTTCCGCACCTCCCTCTTTATTGTTGAAGTGATGATGTGCTACGTTTTATTGGGAGTTCCATTGGGAATTATATAGACCAAACTGAGCCAAAGGAGAAAATTTTCTCATGCACATGGATCTGTGTAGAAGTTGATCTTGAGAAAGGGATTCCTAAACCAATGATTATCTCCTTGGACAACAAGCAACATGTGCAACAACTTGAGTATTAACATCTCCCCTTTAAATGTAAACTCTACCATGGATATGGGCATTTTGCAAAAAATTGCAAGAAGATGGATCCTCCCCTCCCAAATAATGTTAGTAAGGATGATTAATGGCAGTAAATATCTAAAACATTTGGTATTGGCAGGAATTGATATATGCCCCATTTTGGCCCTTCTATTGGTCCTTCTCATGGCGGGTCAAAACCTCCAAATGAAAATTGTAAAATCTCTTGACAAGTAGGTGTTCCTACTACCAAGAACAATTTTGAACACCTATATAAATATGTGGAAGGCGATGTGGATGATTCTCTGGTTATTTTTCGGTGATGGGATGCCCAATAAGGATCCCCCTAAATCCAAGTGATTCATGGATCCCCCTTGGCAAGTTCCAGGATGGCCTCCAAGAAATGAGAAGATAAGTAGGTTCTCTTTTGGGTTCTAGTTAAAGACTTTGGTTCCCTTCTCAAACCCAGGATAGATGAATAATATATCTTCAAAGATACGGAAGTGGCATTTTTAGAAGCAAAATGCAACTCAGAAATTGAAAGCCTAGGAGAGGAAGATCAAGGAGACAAATTATTTGAGGAAAATATGCCAAAGAGGTATGGGAGGAAGGCATCCAAAACTATTCAAGAATAATAAGCTAACAAATATATTATGATTGGATCGCAGCAAACAATCCCTAAACTGATGGGAGAAGACAAGCCATCCAATAATGTCGAAGGAACTATTGCAAAAAAAGGGGGTTTCCAGATAAAACCTACTAAATAATGATTTTGTTCTCTTGGAATTGTAGGGACAGAAATGCCTCTAAGATTATTGTTGTCAAAGATTTAATACTAAGAAGAATAAAATCCTCTTGATCCAAGAGACCAAAATGAATGCAGAAGAAGATTCTAAACTAGGGAAAAGTACTTGGAAAACTTATGATGTCGTTCTTGAAGACTCTTGAGGGGCCTCTGATGGTTTTGGTACTATATAGAACAATCAAGAGGTATGTTTAGAATTCTTTTTCAAAACCCAACATTGGATTCTCACAAAATTCAGATCTAGACAACTCAATATTTTGTGTGATCATCAACGTATATATTCTTGTGAATCCATTGGAGAAAGTTAATTGTTGGAGAACTCTTTTAAGTCTTAAAGACACAAAATTCTTTGTTGACTGTGTGATTGATGATTGATGGTGGCTTCAATGTCATTAGAATCAATGTTTAAAAGAAAGGGGGGTCCTTTGGTTGGGATCCCTTCCATGAAAAAATGGAGGAATTAATCAAAGAATGGGATTTTCTTGATGTGAAACCACAATGAGGGAAGTTCACTTGGTCCAACATGCGAATTGGGTTGGAGCATATTGCTTCCTGTTTATACTACTTCATTGTCCATAGCAATTTCCTCCATCAAAATTGATCCATAAAATCCTTTATCCTCCCTTCCCTTATCTCGGATCATAAACCCATCTCTTTGCACATTCAAGAAATCCTTGACTATGGGACTCTTCCTTTGTGTTTCAATCCCTTATGGCTCAATTACCAAGAGGTGTATGATTTGGTTGAAGCCACTTGGAAATCATGAATCCTCGATACCCCCATTTTTATCTAGGAGAAAAATATCATAAGGGTAAAACACACACTTAAATTATGGGCCAAGAATTTCTTCAATCAGTTGGCTAAGGAGAAAGAAGAAATAAAATGTAAACTTGGAAAACTCCAAAAAGAGTTGGAGGATAAACAAATTACAGTTCAGTGCAAAAATAAGAAATAGAACTCCAAAATCAATATCAAATAGCTTTGAGACATGAATAATAGGTTTGGTGTTTAAAATCACGCATTCTTTGGCTCAATTTTGGTGATAGGAATACATAATTGTTTCACAATCAAGACAAGGAAAGGAAAATCAAGAGTAATGTTTCAAGTATTACTTTAGAAGAAGGATCTCAAACATCATATTTTTATTAGTATTAAAGTTGTTGCTAAGAAACATTTTTTTGATCTATATTCCCAACAAGAGTAGGCAGATCCCCTTAGTGTGGAATTTATGCTCTAACACATCCCTGTTATTGTTATAGATGATGATAACATGGCCCTCAGCTTGCCCATTACTAAATCTGAAATTCTTGTTTCCATATGGAGCTTGGGGCCGAACAAATCTCTGGGGTCGGACAAATTTTCAATCTCCTTTTACAGGAATTTTTGGGAGTTGATCAAGTACATGTAGATTTTAAACTTGTACAATATTTACTGCAAATAGATTCTTAGTAAAAGAACAGAAAATATACAATGGAAAATACAAACATTACACAGAGAAATTTCCCCTGGAAACCCAAACAAGGAAAAACCAGCATATTATATATTCATTCATAGTAATACATTGTTTACAATACAATATACATATAGGAACCAAAGACATCCAAAATCCTAACCCAATGACCTCGATTAGTCAAAAACCCTAATTCCTCAATCGGAAATAGAAAACCATCGGAAAAAAACCATGTGCCAAAAAACCACCTAAATATGTGACACGTTTCTCGAGGAAAAAAAAAATCTCAGGGTCGTTTCCCTTGAACCCCCACACGGGAGCCTTTATCCCCCCCCCATGCAACACCAACACTACTACTCATGCAAAGAATATAACACATACCCAACATTACGACCTCAAAAGAATGTTGCACTATACTCACCAATCCTACAGATTAGGAGGGAATACCAATTCTCCTTTTTTAGATTTGGTCCCTAAGGAAGTAAATACCACCTCCTTTGTTAGATTTCATCCCATTTCATAGTGCAACTCATCCTATAAAATTATTATGAAAATCATAGCCTCCAGGTTAAAAAAAATATTCCCAAAGTTATTTTCCCCAATCAAGTAGGCTTCATGCATGATAGGAAAATCATGGATAACATTGTATTGGTGCAGGAGGAAATCCATTCCAGTTTTAAATCTAAAGGTAAAGGTATGAATATTAAATCAGATATGGCTAATGCTTTTGATCGTGTTAGTCATGACTTTCTTTTTTAGGTTTTATAGTATTTTTGTTTTAGCTCCAATTTTGAAAAATGGGTGTCGTCATGCATAAGTGGTCCTTGGATTGCCCCTCTTGTGAATGGGTGACTGGCAAAAATTTTCCAAGCTAGCAGAGGGATTCAACAAGGATGCCCTCTCTCCTTCCTCCTCTTCATCATTCTAGTTGGAACTTTAAGAACAAAATTGGATCAAGAACAATTAATTGGGAACCTTCTAGGCCTTCAAATAGATCGAGGAATTAGGAATTTGAATCATTCTCAATTTGTATATGACACTCTACCATTGGGGGGTGCATCAATGATTATGTCCTCTTTATTTAAAAATGTTTTGGACTCCTTTCTTGATGCTTCTAGGGGTGTTTTAATAGTAGTAAATGTCAAATTATGGGATAGAATTCAACACCTTAGGATCTGCAAGTGATATCCAAAATTTTCCAATTTCCTATAACTAGCAAATGGACTTCTTTTAGATATCTTGGTATCCCCATCTCTCTAAAAAAAATTCCTTGTAGGATTGGCAGAAAAATGTTGAGAAAATAAATACTAAATTCGTCTATTAGGAGACTCAATGGTTAAATCCAATCGGAAGAGTTAGTTTAATCAAAGTAGTCTTGGTGGCTCTCCCTCTATATCAATGTTATACCTTATTATCTCCTCGAGGCATAGCCAATCATATTGCTATGAAAATAAGGAAATTTCTCTTGCAAGGGGGGAAATATAATAATAAAAAGTCCCACCTTGTTATATAGAATCAAGTCATGTGCTCCAAGGATAGAGGCGGTCTCAGAATAAGAAATCCTAAGCTGGTGAATATAACTATGGAGATGAAACTTTTATGGAGAATTGTGACAGGGAAATTGACTTGGTGGAAAAAGGATATTTAAAAAAAATACTTCTTTGAATCCAAACACCGATGTTTAGAGAAACTGCCAAAAGTAGAGAAAGGTTCCCCCATCCTTAAACTCCTTATTTTTGTTGTTCCAGTCATAAGATAAAAACTATCATGGATTCTTGGGAACGATAGGAATATCAACCCATGGGAAGACAAAATTCTAGGCAAGAAGCGCCTCTCCATGTGTTAGGAATTGACTCCTTTACAGTAATGGATGGATGGGTGTGGATTCAAATTTTTACTTGATATATCCTCCTAGAATGTTGCTTCTTGAATATGGATGATTTGGAAGTCTCTTCCCCTCACTACCCCCATGACTCCACTAATCAAGTCTCTAATAATCTCTTTGCATGATTGCTCCCCTTATCATAGAGAGCAGGCTAACTCTTGTGGATGGAGAGACTCTAAATTCACGTTTAAGAAAGGTTATCTCACCTTGTTAGAGGATTCCATCTCTTTCCCTCAATCTAGCATGTGGAAATACATATGGCACAATGATGGATTGCCAAAAGTCAATATTTTTTGTTGGTTGTTAGCACACATGAAAGTTCTTACCTTAGAGAATATAAGAAAGCATGGAATTGCAGGTCCTTCACGTTGTGCCATTTGCCTCAACCATGAGGAAATGATACAACACCTTTTTGTTGATTTTTTTTTGCGAAGGAATTCTGGACTTTAGTTCTTGATGGCCTGATGCACAGATTTAATTGGAATCGATCATGTTTTGACTTTTAAAATTAGTGGAAGAAGAGATACAAGGGAAGCTTTAGGAAGATAAATCATTTTAAGAGGATTTAAGAAGCCCTCCCTAAGTATGTATGTTCGAGCATATGGATTTCATGTAATAATTGTTTTTCAAGAAGAGGTGAGGTGGCCCACACAAGTATCGGTGAAATCCCTCTCTATTCTCTCAGAATATATGCAAAGTTTTTTAGATCGGAAAGACCAAGTGTTATATAAGTGTGAACAACAATGGATTAATAAACTTAGGTTGGATGATATTTCCTTATCCAAATGTCTGATGTTCCTCTTCCTAAATGGGCTATCAGGTTAGCAGATCAATAATTTAAGGAGTGGCTCTCCCATTAACACTCAATTTTTCTTTTCTCTGATGGGACCTCTTCAAATAACCTAGGGGTTTCAGGCACGGGGGTGGGGATTATCCATCATCCCAGAGGAAATACAGTTGCATATTTTTCTTAGGGCCTTGAAAAAGTCTCAAATAATTATGTTGAAGCCTCTGCCCTTTGGGAAGGCATCTAAATCACAATAGGGATGGACATTCAAAATATAACAATTCTAGGTGACTCTATGATCGTGATCAGGGAGATCATCAAAAGTAATGTCACTGGAAATAATGTTTTCATAAGTGTTATGTCACGTTCCCTAGTGCTTCTATATGACTTTTCAAGATATACATTTTTCCATGTCAAGTGAGATTTAAATCATGAGGCGAATCTCTAGGAAAAGGTTGGAACTAGCCTATCAGGGGCTGAACTTATTGTTAACATGGATAAAGGAAGGCTCCCTATTCCATAAATGTTATGAAAAAATCATTAAACATGCATGACAAATGGTTGGTCTATGAATTAATTTGGCATGAAAACGGGAAATTCATGCATATGTAGGGTTATGAGATTGAAGGGCGCATTCATTTTAACTTGTGGGGTTTTGGGTTATATCGGGGAATGGCTCTATCCATGAAGAAAAAAGGCGTTGAAGAAAGGGGTTGTATCCTATGGCTTTTCTCTGGGGTCTTTATTCACTGGAGGCGTTCAAATTTTCTCGGAAATCTTCCATTGTTGGATTTGACTCCTCTTCGGAAATATTCTTCTCTGGTTGTCAGGTTATCTCCTTTAGTTTTATCTTATCTCAAAAATAAGTTTTTTATTATTTCAAGCTTCCCAGTTGGAATTTTTTCTCTCCCTTCTGGTTCTGTCTTATTCTATGGTGGGTCTATGTAACACAACCAACCCCTTAGGTATCCTTTTAAGGGATGGGGTATAAGAATTTTGGTTTTCTCAATCATCTCGAATCCATGAAACTAGGATTACATCACCTTTGATTTGATGAGGGTTTTCCAATGACTATAAATTTGTCCAGATCTGAGTTCTGGAATGAAAGTTATGGTCCTTTTAGGCCTTTACCGACTAGGGTATTTCATTTCCATGTGGCACCCACATGGTTCCCTATCACCTGGAATTCCACCTCAGCATATCATACAAATACTCGCTCAACCAGAGGTCGACGCTTGTCTATCTCTTATCGGCTTATTAACTTAATTAAATATGTCAAAGGAGCACTTAGGATTATTAAGTTCAAACTCCCAAATTTTGAAGATGCAGAGAGGGTCCCACTTGTATTATGCCTTTACATAAATACAAGTAATTACATTACCCCACAATATAATTAATTATGTTTAATGTTTATTATAACATTGGAGTACGGGAAGGTAGGATCGGGCCTTCGACCCTTTTAACTTGTTCGTTCTATCACCCAAAACATCTAGAGTCCCGAAACTCCAGACACTTGGAGAGTTCACACTTACACGTGAATTCTCATTAAATATTGGAATAGGGACAGGTAGGTCTGGTCCTTCGGCTAGTTTATCCCAAGCGTTCAATTACTCAAAACACTCTGGAGTCCTGAAGTTCTGAACTCCCGTCAATCATTAGATCAAGCGGTGATGATCCAGGAGGAAGACATTTGGTAGAAGACAATGGTGACACATGGCCCAATCAACTGGTGACACATGTCAAGTTCCATTTGACACATAAGGTCTGTGAAAGTCATAAATTGGGGTGACACGTGGCACACCTACTATGGGTCCACGTCACCGTAGGTGACATCAGCATGACATGTCACTTCGACCTTCGATGCTTCGGCGATATTCTCATTCAACAACATGTTTAACCTGCCAGAGTAGGAATTCACCGGAGTGTTTTAAGTTATCCTTTCACTAGTTGATAGGACAGTCAAGAGAAGTTCCCAATGTATTCCCCAGATCAATGGCTCATGTTAACTCGCGAGCTTGATGTTTGGGGTTTCATGTTGTTTAACACCTTCTCTCTCCTGGACTAGGTCAATGCCGAATGACCACGACATAGATCCAATGGTCAAGGGATATCCTGAATAACCTCATATCTACGACTCGTGTTACTTCACGACCGAGAAGTGGATCATGGTTAAAAAAGGGGATGAATCCCACGATAATGGGTAAATGAACGCCAATTTTTGATCCACCGTCAAGCTACCGAGTCAATAGGATATCTTTGGCGCATTTAGTACACTCCAATTTTCATTTACCTCAAAGCTTCGGACTCCAGGAATCCCGAATGACTTAGCTCCTTTTTTAGTATAGCGGAGGGTTCCAAGGTCTTGGTCCTATGGAAATTTTTCAAGCTCCTGAGGATACACTCCTTACTCTTAGACAAAATATGGTTAAGGTCATGGACATGAGCTCGTGGTCACTTGGATGACTGGTTTGAAGGAAGCACCCTTCATCTATAGAGATCAAATTCAACAATAGGAAAGGTAATTCAAGGAAATCAACAAGACTGAGGTAGTCCCTTAGAGTCTATCTCAACTCTATGTCTGCGGATTTGGTCCTTGAGAAATCCCTTGAGGATTTTCCCAACCAACACAAGGGCCACAGTCTTATGTCCCCAAATCAAGTTAAAGAGACCATTGTTATCAGTTCTCCTTTCTCTTGAAACCATCATTGCATCATTTTACACATTTACCTTTGTTTATATACCTCTATTCCTCATGTACACAAAAATCATAGATGGTGGTTTACTTTCTTTGTCCTAGAGTATTACAAGGCAATTCTATTCAACTGTGCAAGCCATGCGCTAAACTTGATCCTACCAACACCCAAAAGAAAGAGTTTATAGTTGAAAACAAGCATTCAATCATGCATTTCATTTCTATTACACGGGGTGCTGAGGAAAATATATGAATTGATCTTACTCAAGCATTTTTAGACTTTACTTGGCTAAAGTAAAGTAGGCAAGAACATCACCCTATATTTATAGCCAAAAGAATATATATCCTAACTCACAAATATTAATTACAAGTGCTTAGGCTAGTCTTTTATCAACAAAAAGCCTGCTGGAAATTCACTTCTTATATATTTTTATGGACATATTAGTTGCTGAAATAAATGTAAGAACAGAAGTGAAGACACCAAGATGATAATCAAGACAATTGAGACATAAATAAATCCTTTATTCCATTCCAATTCACCAAAGAGTCATTTTCTTTACAAAATCTCATATAGAAATCTTGGACCAAAGTCAAACTTAGACATCCCCGATGGAACATACAAAGGGACCTATGACAGAAAATCAAAACTGAACTCTAAAAGTTGGATCACCTTTCCACAAATTTCTGCCCACTCGACTCTGCATAATAGCCTTTGTCATTTATGAAAACTAATTCACAAACAAACAAGTCTACATAGACTATCAAAGATAGATTAACACCTCTAAATAACAAGTGTCTGAATGATTTGATTCAACCCTGAATATTGTTGTCTACAATAAGACCCTGCTATCATAAAAGAGAATTAGGCTATGATGAATATATGAATGAATGAAAACTAAATTATCTCAACACAAACTCAAAGAGAAAACCTTAGCATGCTTCTGCTTCTCTCCTCCTCATAACATAAAAAAAAAATGAACAGATCTGCTCAAGGGGGTCCCACATACTAGCATTATTTAGTTTTATAATAATAGGCTTTAGCAACACTTTGCGGGCGAAAATACATTGACGTTTTCAATTGTCAACAAATTGGCAACTCCACAGGGAAATTTGTTTTTAATAGATTAGAATTAGAACTCATGGTTTCATAGACCAAGAATAGTAATCTCAAGAAGACGTAACTCAAATGATTATGCAACAGGGGGAAGTGAGTGGATTTAATGGAAAGACGACCAGGAACTCGGGAATAACTTATGAAAAATGTTAAGTATGAGGATTTTTTACCACTGTATGCATAATCCATTGACCAAAATTTGTTCTTTAACCTCTAAGGAGGAAAATTTCCATATTTTCTCTTACACTCTCAATGGGTGAAGAAATGACGAGAGGAAGTGAGAGATAACAAATTCTTTATAAGACAACAGTGGAAATGTATGGCAATTTCAAGGGTCCTTTAGAGATGACATCATAACAGCTATGTAAGCTTGATTGTTATTGACTACCAATGCTTGTAGGAGTGTCACTATGGAAAATATGATCCAACATCTTATTATCTACTGAAACCAAAAGATGACCCAAAACAAAGCTCAAAAGAATGAATTTGCAAAAGTTTAAAAAGGCAGAAATAAAGTGACAGAAAATAAAAAAAAATTAAAAAAAAAGGCAATAGAAAATACTTGAAACAGAAAACAACTATTGTAAGAAAAATAAAAATGAAAATCAGAAAACAGAGCTAGACTATTAAAATACAAGAATTCCAGACATCGTAGAGATTTTCACGTTGGTTCCACATAATGCTTTAAGTGAGAACCGTTAGTGTTGTATGAAAATAATCGCTCCTGCAAATCTTTTAGAATATAAGAATTTGTACCTAAGACAAAAGCAATTTTGAAAGGACCCAACCATAATTTATGAAATTTTGAATGTCTTCCCCTATAAGCGTGAGCCGAATCCCATAGAAGGACTTTTTCATTGACCTTAAACTTGACAATTTTGACACTCTTGTTGAAATATTTCTTAACAGTTTGTTGTCTCCTTTTAATATTATCCAAAGCAAACATTTTGTGTTCTTCCAAGGCTAGTAATGCATTTACTCTTTGTGGAACATCTGAAGAATTTAATTCTTCGGTCTGTAGCATCAACCTTAAGGAAGAAAGTTCCAGCTCGGTTGGAAAGAGTTCTTCTTGACCATAAACCAACTGAAAGGGGGTACAACTAGTGCTTACTTTAGTAGTAGTCTAATCTTCCCAGAGGGCATAAGTGAGGAGAGTGTGCCACTGGTGAGGTTTGTCCTCAATGATCCTTTTGACGATCCTTACTAGATTTTTATTAGTGGGCTCACCTTGCCCATTTTCTTGGGGATAATAATTTGATGACGTGAAATTTTTAACCCCCAATTTGGCTAGAAACTGAGTTAGCTTAGCAGAAATGAAAGCGGGACCGTTGTTTGTAATAAGTTCCAATGGAAGACCAAATCTGGAAAAAATATTATTTTCAAAGAAAGAAATTACTTGATCATCTGTGGAATGTTTAAGTGGGACAACTTCGGCCCATTTAGTAAAATAGTCTATGGCTGTCAAGATGAAAACTTTCCCAACTGAAGAAGGAGGGTTAATAGGACCAATAAAATCCAATCCCCACTTTGAAAAAGGAAAATCTGGCAAGACAGGTTGTAATGGCATGGCTGAAAGGTGTTATTTCCTAGAAATTTTTTGGCATTTGTCGCAAGACCTCGAAAAAACATAAGAGTTGTGAAAGATCGAAGGACAATAATATCCCTTCCTAATAATTTTGAAAGAAGTGGTCTTTGCAGAAAAATGACCTCCTACATGAATGACAGAACTTGAAGAGTCGTGGGCTTCCTGCAACAATTTATGTGTGTCTTCATTTTTTACATAGCAAAGTAACACACCATCAACAGATCTCTGAAATAACAGGTCTCCTATAATGACATATCTTGCAGATTCAACACAAAGTCTTCTCCTTTGATGAGTGTCTAAGTTGTCTGGACATCTTTGGTTTTGTAAATAATAAACCAAATTTTTGTACCAAGGATGTTCAAACACAGGGAGGGTTTGATCATCAATGTAAAAGAGGGCCGAAAGGGAACTATCTTCTTCATCAACTTCTTCACCACTCTCAACATGCTAGGCCAAGTGAAGGGATAGGTCACGTCCCTTGATAGTGGTATAAGTCACGATATTTAAATCATGCTCCTAGATCTTGGCAAGCCAATGTGCAAGTTTTCCTGAAAGATAAGTTTGTGAGAGAAAAAACTTAACAACAGGTAAACGGACTTTTACCGACGTATGCTTACCTAAGATATAGTGGTGAAACTTTTCAACAACTTTAACAAGAGAAAAAGTGTGTTTCTCAATAAAAGAGTATTTACATTCATCATTAGACAAACTTTGACTCATGTAAGCCACTGGTTTTTCATTTCCTCGACCATCATCTTGCAGAAGGACAGCAGAAACTGCCTCTCCAGTGGCATTAGTATAAATCGTGAACTCCTTCTCAAAATACAGCTTTGCCAAAACCGGTGCGGAGTTGATTACTGGATAATTCCATTCAGAATACTTGACTAGAAAGATAATTCCAGCCTTCAAAAGTTTTTCCAACTCCTTTCGAATGGTTGCTTCTAGCACAAGGTTGATAGGTCTTTATCTTTTCCTAACTAGTTGTATGCCTTCCTAGATGGGAATGGCGTGTTGTATAAGGCCAGGATAAAAACCACAAAGATCCTCATAAGAGCAAGCAAAAACATCTCAAAATTCACCAAGCAACTTGGAAAAATTCTCCTTCTCTTCATCTGAAAATTTGGCACCTATTTTAACGTTCTTTGGAGTCTCGGGTGTCCCAAGGTTCAATGATATGGTTTCACCCACCTTCCTTTTTGAATCTTCTTCTTTTTGTTTCTCCTTGTTTCCTACATCACTAGAAGAAAATGAACTCTCTAGAGGAGTCAAGCCTTTAGGAATCCTGTTATCTTCTATGGATATAATTTCCTTAGGCTTAAAAGGTTAATTTTGGATAAAAGCACAAATGCTCTCGTCATTAGGGAAGACCTGCCAAGATTGTACATTGTCGGGAATATGTGGACGATATAAGGATTGAAAGCTACAATTAGGTATGTGTGGGAGAAGTTGTCGAGTAGGAGAAGCTGCAAAAACAACTAACCGATCAGCCATGGAGTTTAGTTCCCTATTTACGTGAGTGATATTGAAAGACAATAGGTTTGAGATAAGAGCCCAAACTATTTGGGTGTATCGTTTCATCAATTTGTTGCTAGGGGAATAAATATTACGTATGAGGTTGACAACAAGATCAAAATCCCCAAAAACTGATAGGTGACCACAACCAAGATTATATGTGTTGTCAATGCCTAATAACAGGTCTTCAAATTCAGTGACATTTTTTGTGCAATCAAACTCCAGCCTATAAGAAAAGTTATGGATTTTTTCGATAGGAGAAATTAAGACAACACCAGCTCCATTACCCTCATTTGAGCATGAACCATCAAAGTGCATGTGCCACATACCATCATCTAAATTGATTTGTTACAAAGGAATATTATCCTCCTCAGCAAAGATGGAGTATACTCGTAGTCCCTCTTCGAGATAGTTTACGTTAGGTTGTGGGATACTCTCGATATAAGGGGATATCCTTCCTTCTCTAAGAAATATAATGTTTTTTTTCGTTCTGAGGAAGGGATAAATGTGTTCCGTCGAGTGAGAGGTATCCACCTATTAAGGATTTCTAATCTCTTCCCAAAATAATTGAGTAATTTCTTACAGACATATCAATCACCTAAATGCTGAGAGTCATCCTTATTTCAGGGTGAGTGCACAAAACTAAGGTCACATATTTAATCTCACCTATGGTCCTTTTTTGAAGAATATTATAGGAAAGCATGCTTCTAGCATTTTCATTTGTACAAGATAAGCCTATCTCTTCCATAATAATCTTTGACATGACACTTGGGCCTGAACCACCATCAATGAGGCAACAATGGGTGATTTTATCCATAATATTTACAGAAATATAAAAAGGGGTATTTTTTATAGGGTATCTAAAGTTATGTACACCCACTTTATTTACAGAAGAATCCTCTTCACTTACCTCTTCAGAAAGATTGGCTACAACAGAAGCCTTTCCTTCCATGAATTGTTTCAGATGCATCTTTTGTTCAGGGATGAAAACCATGTCTAGGAGGGTTTCATTTGCTTTGATGTTAGCCAATTGATTCAAGATGTTGTATTTGGAAGGGGGGGGGGAGGAGTGATCCTTTGACTCTCAGGAATTTTAGGAACCTGGGGCACAACAGCTATTGAGGATGAGCTCAGGCTAGAAGAACTGCGAGGAGGGTCAAACTTTCCTTTTGGGGCATAGGCTTTGTTTCTGGTATTGATAACCATGACATCTTCTTGGTCGAAAAAATATTGGACAACGATAGTGGTTTCTGGTATTTTACCAAAGATCTTGTCTCTGACACTCTTCCTTACCTCACACGTGGTTTCTTCATGGTGTTCCTCGCAAAAGTTACACCAACTCCTAGGAAGGATATCTTAGGGCTGAAAATTATTTTCAACCGGACTTATAAAAGGAGGGGCAGAAGAGGATGAAGCTCTAGGGGTGAGAGGGGAGACATATGATTGTTCATATCTTGTACTAGTTGTAAGAGAGAGGACATGTATGTATGTCTAACTGATTCTCCCTGGGGTAGACTAGTTCATTCAAGATGTTCTTCGTACTCTGAAGAAGTGTGCAGAGAGGAGCCGAGATTATCAATGGATTTTTCTTCAAGCCTATGATGGTAAGGAGAAGAAAATGCATTGTAGTAATGCATGAAGGAGGATTGGTTCTGAGGGCAGATAAGTTCAGGGATTTGATTATACAACTTGGTGAAATGCAAGTTGAAAGACCTGATGATCTCACCATCTTTGTAAGTGACGTTATTGTACTCCCTTAACTTCTCAACAGGGATTTTGGATTGCACGTAAGTGGATCTAAACCAGTATATTAATTCCTCCTAGGTAGACAATATCTTAGGAGGAAGGTCAAAAAAATTGGCCACATCCTTCCCTTCCAAGGAATTGACAAATAGGCGCATGCAAGTATCGTTGTTGTTGGCCCCTATGTTATGACAAGCATTAGAAAATGCCACTAGGTGTTCATTGGTATTAACAGTGTTGTTTTCTGAAAACTTAGGCAAATTATATTTAAACTTTGGAAGTGGGCAAGTAGCAGGAGCTAGGTTAAGAGGAGAGGACACATGCCATGGTGTAGTTGTGGCGTCTTCTTCGAACTAAAAAATTTCATACTTCTTGATAACTTTGGCGGGGTTCGTAGTAGATTGGACAGGGACATGATGCCGATGACGATGAAGATTGGGAAGATGGAGCACTTCCTATGCCACCAGAGCCACCACTAGATGTCATCTTGTAGATGATAGATGAGGGAAAGAAAGACGAGCTGGATGAATTAGATAAAGTCCTCCTTACAACACTTTGTTGGGCAAATAACACAATCTTTATCCTTCCTATTTTAACAATAGGACTAATTTCAGGTGACAAGCCTCTTCTTCTTCTAGAAGCAAGAGAATCAAAGGACATGAAAAAATAGCCAAAAATTGAAGGAAAAAAAGGTTATTGTTGATTTCGAGGTTGCCTACGTCTAGCTTCCAACTATTCTTGAGCACTAATATCTCGTTCAATTGCTGCCCAAGAACGGTTAAGCTCAGCACGGGTCCTAGCAGTGTCTAAAATAGTATGAAATAGGTTTAAAGCAATGTTGGTCTGGGCTTGGAGACCGGGCTCAAGATTGGGTTGCCTTGCAACAGGAACAATCATTAAAAGAAAAATAGTGAAAGAATCAAAATCAGAAAAAGAAAGATGTATCGAGGAAAATAGAGTATAAAATTTAACCAGAGAGATATTGAAGATCTCCCTAGTATGGTCGCCAAATAAATGTTGAGGAAAAGATATGAATTGATATTACTCAAGCATTTTCAGACTTTACTTGGCTAAATTAAAGTAGACAGGAATATCACCCTATATTTATAGCCAACAAAATATATATCTTAACTCACAAGTATTAATTACAAGTGCTTAGGCTAGTCTTTTATCAACAAAATCTTGTTGGAAATTCACTTTTTATATATTTTTATGAACATATCAGTTGCTGAAATAAATGTAAGAACAGAAGTGAAGACACCAAGATGAAAATCAAGACAATTGAGACATAAGGAAATGCTTTATTCCATTCCAATTCACCAAAGAGTCATTTTATTTATAAAATCTCATACAGAAATCTTAGACCAAAGTCAAACTTAGACATCCCCGATGGAACGTACAAAAGGACCTCTGACAGAAAACCAAAACTGAACTCTAAAAGTTGGATCAGATTGTTGCCCACTTGACTCTGCACAATATCCTTTGTCAGTTATGAAAACTAATTCACAAACAGACAAGTCTACACATACTATCAAAGATAGATCAACACCTTTGAAGAAAAAGTGTTTGAATGATTTGATTCAACCCTGAATATTGATGTCTACAATAAGACCGTGCTATCATAAAAGAGAATTAGTCTATGATGAATATCTGAATGAATGAAAACTGAATTATCTCAACACAAACTCAAAGAGAAAACCTTAGCATACTTCTTCTTCTCTCCTCCTCATAACATAAAAAAAAACGAACAACTGCTCAAGGGGCTCCCACCTACTAGCAATACTTAGTTTTATAATAATAGGCTTTAGCAACACTTTGCAGGTGAAAATACGTTGACATTTTCAATTGTCAACACGAGGAATGTGAAATACTTATCTATTACAAGTTGAAGCCAACCAACTAACTACGGGTGTTTTCCTTTCCACCCAACCGTAGGCTCAAAGGAATTCACTCTTAGCACTTTGGCCACCCCCATGTCAAGCCATGATATCACTAGGGAAACTTCTCTGTGTTCCTCAGGTATTCTACAAATTCTTAGGGATCCTATCTCTATCACAACCTCTGTGAGGTTTATCATATGCTTCCTCAACATCAAGCTCACGGCCTTCTTTCTCTGGCTAAAGACGGATCTTTGGTCTATTAAACCAACAACATACAATTTATTTGTCTTCAAAACTCCACTTGTTTGGCAATAATAGAAGTCTCCCTTCTTCCCCAATGAGCTCAGGGCCTCCACGGGGTTTATTAGATGTCTTCCCAGCTGGATTTCCTCTATGCAAGAGAGTCCCTTCACAACTACAATGTCCCTTGATTCCCTCTCCTTCCAGCACCAGTTTCTTTCTAGCCATCACCAAGCCTGCGACCCTCTTTTTCTCCAGTCTGGGATTTCGGTCTTCTATTCTCTAGTTCAGGACTCTTCCATGATTTCCCTAATCTTTCTATTGCATGTGCTTGTGCATTCTTTTCAGCAATTCTCTTCCTCAGAGACCAAAATCCTCCTATGTTTCTCCCTATAGTGATAACAATTTATTCTTTCAATTATTCTTCTAAACTAGAGAGCCTCACACACTCTCCTCTTTCTCTGGTGTTTTTCTTCTCTTATCATATCCAGGTTGCACTCCCCCCTGTGTGAATGGTCTCCTTTGTGTCTACCTTCATGTGTATTCTTGCACACCTTTTTCCTCCCTAGGAAGGTTCTGGACATGTCCTATTCCTTTTGTCATAAGCAACTCGGGTCAATATGGACATGTAGGAAACTGCACTCTATGGTGCTTCGGGTTGACAGTTTTTTGTCTCCTCGGCCAGACCCTCCATGCTTCCATTCATTGGGGTAGTTTATTTTTCAACCACCAGTCACTAGTACATATGAGCAAATTTGCGACGGTTTTTCGTTGATATTGCCACACTTATCCGTCGCAATTTCCACGAAAGCCGGGATTTTTTTTCGTC